>JAVTVY010029622.1:0-12150 GCA_036873755.1 Hanleya hanleyi | reverse complement strand
GACTACCTGTAGGCTTATCCGCTTTGAGAAATTTATGTGTTCAGTTTTTGCGTGCAGCGGTCGGAAAGGACGATCCGTCAGGTGTGGTGTTAGTCTTCCTTCCAATATTCCGGGATGATATGCATAGGGTGTATAGATCATAGATGATGTGCAAACTGAGACGATTTTAATCAACGCCAAAGAATATTATTGCAGAAACTTGTCAAACAGGGTTATACAATCAAACGCCTCTATTCAAAGTTTTTCAAATAAATATCGTACACTGACGGCAAAATACGATCGTAAAGTGCAAAATCTATGACGCTGCGTTTCGTAATCTGTGTATTATTCCGCTTAAACATTAAAGGACATGATAGAAAGTCGACTAACGTACTGGGATGACTAACCTCCTTTGCACCGATAATGATTACGACATATTTACTCTTCACTCTACTGTAGCTCTTTCGCTCCATGGTTACGTCAAGCTCTTATCAATAGTGACAAAATCACCTCATTTCCCAGGCCTCGGCATAATTTGAACCCATGCTTGTTTGCACAGCGTACTATTTATTGACCCGTCCATGCAATTAACATAGACATCAATGAAACTGTCGAGTCATATTTTGCTCCATTGATGAGTGAATGGAAAGTTTTACACCTGTGATAAATAATACATTCCCACTGTGTGCACGTGCTCTGGAAGTGATGTGTAATGATGGTAATCACTGTAATTTGCGCATTATTTTTTCCATATTTATATTTTCTAAAGCATGTATGGAATTGTATGAATCCCTTTAGGATTTATCTGCTTTTAGACATTTATTTATTCAGTTATGCCTGAAATGCTTTTCAAGAGTCGTGAGAGTTATTTCAAATGAACGTATGTTAGAAACATCAAGTTCTAGCTGAGTTAACTGACTCAGCAATTCGGGGAACTAAGGAGTGAGTGGGTGAATATGATTTAAGGAGTACTTACTTTATTTTATATAGGTTCCTATTACAAAGGTTAGACTCTTAAATAAATGTAACCAACTATTTTACTGTCGTTGAGGGTGATAACCTATTATTTTTATTGCAATTTGTGAAGCCATGTTTCCGCTTTGAGGTCTACGTGGGCGGCGCCATGTTGCCTGTGGGATGACGTGACTGATGACGTCAGCATTCAGGACAACGTCCCGGCTAACGCTTGCCTAGGGACGTTCCAAATACGGACATTTGAATTACTCTGTGTCCGATTTTTAATTCGCGGAAAAAAACTGGCGCGACAAATCCCACGGGTGTAATTCACGAAAGGAGAGTGGTTTTGGTTATCTCCACCAACTGAAGAATTCCTTCCCCAACTTTTTCAACTGAAACTTGCTCGATTCAATTTGGACAAAATTTGAAGCTAAGCGAGAAGACTAAAAGAGCGTCCTCTGCAGTTGTCCAGTGATTTCAGTTGAACGATGATGCTTCTAAGTTCGTAAACATTTTCATTAGTACACCTGAATTACTAAAATCAACTAGAACATCAGTGGATTTACTGGGTTCCTTCTTGTGCGAATTATCGACATTACCAACACGATCCACCTTAAATCTCCATGACGTTATGACGTTTTTAGATGAGTATACACTCACTTCCGCTCATCTAAAAACGTCACATAGCGGTGCAATGGCGGCGCCCAATGCACGCCGTGGCGAGCAACAAAATATTCAATATTTCTTTTATTTCGCATTCTATCAACATAAGTTTTATATAATAAGGTTTGGAATGCGATTGCCGATAAATATAGTCACACTCAAAAATAAGCTTTCAACTATTTCGGGGAACAAAACCCCCGTTATAGTGTAATATATACTCTTCATGCGAATGTGCCTCTTTCGATGTGACACGATTGTAACGATAGCAGGCAGGCGAATCTGTGGAGGGCTGAAGTCTCCGCCTCAAATAAGACTAAAAAATAATTTATAAGAAAGGTAATTTTTTGATACTCAGTGAATAGTGATGTCAGCTGCTCTCTACAAGCTTCAAATTTAAGCCCCTACCCCACCTCCTGACAAACATACTCAATCTTTCCGATTCCTCGATCTCTGTCCCCTCCCCTCCCTTAGAAATTTACTTCCTCCGTACATGAGTAATAAAATAACCTAATTTCCCAGGCCTCGACACCACAAGTAGTGCATCACTGAACAACGTACTATTTCTTGACCTGGCTCCAATCACTCAATTAACATTATCACCAACGAAACCGCCGAGTCACATTTACTCCCATTGAACAATGAATGAAAAGACTCCCTACATACTGAAATATCAATCTTCAATGAAGTTCTGGTAGAGTTCACTTCCGTAGATAACGCATCACGTTATTCTTTCACAGAACATGCTGGAATACATTCAGTGTATCTTCATTCCACGACTGTTATCAAAGATCACGTTTGACGTGTCAACACGATTACGTTGCCTCGAGGTATACAGGTGTAAAGGCGCATATACACCACTCCACCCGGGATATACACCACTCCACCCGGGATATACACCACTCCACCCGGGATATACCTAGCTTGTGTTTATGTATACCATGATTTTTTTTAATTTCGTGCTTATGCTGTTAAATGAAATGGAATATGCACGCTTAAAACTAAAGTGTTGAAACTTACTCGTAAAGTGTTGAAATAACCCTTTAAGTGTGTCCACAGGGACAACACTTAAAGAGCAGTCCCTGTGGACACACTTAAAGGGTTATTTCAACACTTAACGAGTAAGTTTCAACACTTTAGTTTTAAGCGTGTGGGTGCGGGGATTCATTATTGGGCGACGGCTGAATTATGGATGACATTATACTGACATTGCGTTCACAAAAAGAAAAGGTGGGGGACTATTCCAGCATCCTTCAGTTAGAAAGTCATGGTGTAAGCCTATTTACTATTATCTTACTTATGCCTGAATACTCGCTGATGTGTCTACATGTATAGAACATCAGTGATTAGTTCACTGCTATAAAACAGTAACGTCAGCGTTGGGAGGTCAGACTAATGACTGGCATTGTATCGGTACTACATTAGGTGGCTGGTTTACGCTCATGGCTCAGTAAATAAGAGGGATATGTTAGTGGTGGAAAAGGTTGACGACGTCTGCCGACTAAAACTCAATAGTACTACTGTACGACTCCACAAGAAAGCCTTCTTCGGTATCTCACATTTAGTCCTAGAATATGAAGAGTTCTAGAAAGTAGCACTGGTGCTGAACCGTGTAGATGTTCATGTGGAGAATAAGAACTAAGGCTGGAGTTGGATGCAATATATCTGGTTTGTTCATTAATCATTTGTTGTGTGCGGATGACATGTGTCTTATATACCCATCTGTTAAAATACTACAAACTACTACTCCAGCCTTAGTTCTTAGTACATTGAGATACATAGTGTATTATCTTCGCTTTCAAAGACAACTGTCTTCACCTTCAGGCTGATGCATCGAGTGAGGGTGCATCCAGGGTTATATACATACATATAGGTGAAATGAACTCATTTTAATAGCTCAAAGTACAACACAGTTTGAAATGAAAAAAAAAGTAGGTTATCATTCATGGGATGTTTCTTTGTTTATAGAGTTGCTTGAATTTCTCATTAAAAATATCTATGTGAAATTTGGCAACACAATATATCAGCAGCATATAGGTATTCCAATGGGTACTAATTGTGCACCCTGTTGGCTGACCTGTATCTGTTCTCTTATGAATATGACTATATGCAGGCGCTTTCAAAAACCGATCCGTTCAAAGCCCGTTCCTTCTCATTCACCAAAACGCTATATAGACGATCTTCTCGCTGTGGATAATCGCTATATAAATGACGCAGTGAAGGATATATATCCACCTTCACTGGATTTGAAGGAAACTACAGATAGCCCTACAGGCACATCTTATTTAGATCTCTACCTCTATAACAAGTGAGAAATGACTACATTGTAGTCAAAACCTGCGGCAGTGGCAATAATACAGTGAAAGGCATATCAGCGGAGGTAGTGGTAATGGTAGAAAAAACAACATCTGCCAGTGTTTTCATGCCCAGGGAAGTAATTTTCAGATTCTAACTCACAATTGTAGGAATTGCCTAATAGGTCTGATACCATATATATATATATTCACTTTCCCCGTTCAAAATCCAACGATTTTGACTGGTCCATGCCGTCTATACTGAATTGACAGACGAAGTCACAATTATCGGTTTGGCAATATCTTGGTATAAGTATCGTGTATGCCAAATTTCAAAACATTCGGTTCAGCCGTTGATTTTTGCAAATCAAAAAGGCTTTCAAATATTTGGAATCCAAATAAATTTCAAGGGTTTAGTCATAGCGCAAAAATCTACGCTCTTCAGTCTCCCTTCTCGCTTACGTTGCCGAGCATAATGGAAAGTTTATATTTCCTTAATTTTCAATGAATTTAGTATAAGGTCTATCACTCTGATCTGTGAAACTATGGAATGGGGTTGAAGGCTTTATCAAACTGTCCAAGAGGCATAATGACACTTTTCACTATTAAATTAAGGCCTGTGACAGTCTTGAAATTCAATTGGACTAATTAATTAAGTTTCTGTATTTGCGTGTCACCTGCAAACTAAATACCTTGACACTATTTTCCATGCAGCGAGTCAATACCAAGACATTAACTATTTCATTCTTAGGAAATATCATCTCATCTGACAAGTTCAAACTTGCCTTTTCGAAGGTAATTTAAGTGGAAAATGTCAGGGCTAGTTCACTAAACAAGGTATGTGTGTAAGAGAATGATGTCGAATTCTCCTCTCCTGGAAATCAAGGCCCTAGCTTTTGACAACGAGGACAAATAGATCGCTTTTATGGTCAGCATCTGCTAATAAATGACGTCCTTCCATTCGTAAAACTGACAAAGTAACGTAAATTTTGTATAGAACCAGTAAATTCTAGCAGAAATGGGCTCTGACTTGAGAGAATGATGTCAAATGCAATATGTTTCTGCGCATTGTCTGCTGATACACATAAGTATTGAATTTTCGGAAGTGATTAATGCTATTCTAAAGGGATTCTGAGTGCGGAAGAGGACGGGAACATCAATACCAGCGAATCAAGGCCCTGGCTTGCGAGAATGAGGATAGAGAGGCTGTGTTCTGAAAGAGAATCATTCAAAATAGCTATTTGCCGAATGTCATGCAACCGAAAGTGCACAATATAACTGCACGACTGCGAGGTATTGTTCGCGCACAGGGTGTCCAACTCATTAAATACTACATAGTCATTTCTGTCTCTTCGAAGTGGGCTACCATTTGAAATTGTCCGGTAATGAGTGAGTCCATCTGAATCCTTTCGTCGGCAAAATAATCATTCAAGATTCAAGATTTTATTGTACAAACACCAGTCAAAGGCAGAGTACAAAATTTTAAGAGGAATACAACTAGAGAAAAAATGGAACAGTGACATGAATATTAATATTTATATATATGTTATATCTGAGAGATATGTTATATTTGAGTGTTACTGTTGATATTAGAACCTTGATTTTTAGGATTAAAGTGCATCAGGGGACTGTTGCCAGCATGTTTCGAGTGGACCTACTTTTGATGAAAATTTCTGGTGATTTTTGATTAAAATCACTGGTGATTCTAACTTGGGCCGTGCCCATCTTAAAATTGGCAGGATTTCAACTGGGGGTCCAAGAGTTCAGCGTGTGTCTGAGTCCTAATGCATACACTACTTCGTAGGTCCTCTGACGTTATTCACACTGGGCATGAAGGTGCATTAGGGGACTGTTGCCAGCATGTTTCGAGTGGACCTACTTTTGATGAAAATTTCTGGGGATTTTTGATTAAAATCACTGGTGATTCTAACTTGGGCCGTGCCCATCTTAATATTGGCAGGATTTCAACTGGGGGTCCAAGAGCACAGTGCGTGTCGGAGTCCTAACGCCTACCCTACTTCGTAGGTCCTTTGACGTTATTCACACTATTCTCATATATAATAATTAACGAAGCAATAATTCATTCTATCGAATATAGTTGCAAATGAATTTCAAACGCGCTTGAAGACAGTATTGTCATGTGAGATCGGAGGTTGAAAAGAAAAGTGTGGCAGAGATCACACTCTCTTAGCGCATGCGCATTTCAAAAAGTCACAAGAACAAGAACAACAACAAGAACAACAACGCGAGCCTCCCGTAGACCTGCGTGCCGCAGGTAAAAATGAAGCGGGCATTCTCTCTCGTCGACTTTATGACAAAAGAGATGATTACAATTTCGACATCGTAAACTATCCCTTTCTGGATAGTAATATTCCAGTGGGACCTGCATATGGCGTATACATATCTCGCTTAGTAGCATTTGCTAGATCCTGTGTTAAATGTGATGATTTTAATCAACGTCACAAAACACTGTTGCAGAAACTTATAATTACAAGCGTCTAGTCCGTCAATCTATCGTAATTAGGGACTCTCCAAGGTACGACATGCACAATAAATGTATCCAAAGGGAACCATAAATATATTGTAAATGTATGTGAAATGAATGGCAAACACCAAGATTCGGCATAGGCCATGGAACCATGGAACTCTAAAAACATTTACTACAGTGGTGAATTTGGGGCCGTCAATCATACAGAATACATGAACTACATTCTTAAATATAATATCAAATATGGGACTCCAATTTTATGAGCCCTACCTCTCCGATCACATCGACTTATACGTCAAATGAATGCAAATGTTACTTATAATTACAAGAGTAAAACTTAGTGTTCAAATAATTGGAAATAAAACCATTATATTCACCTTACATGCTAACCGTGTATTAAATATAATTAAAATGACGTTTTTATGTAGTGTGTAGTGTGTATTTCTGCAGGGAGAGGGGTGAACAAGTTGCAAGAACTTGGCCCCAATCCCATGTACAAATTGAACAATAAATAAGTTTAAACCAACCAAACCATCACTAATTTCAAGAAAACTATTAAAACTTGCACAAAATGCTAATTCACAGTGAATGGGGGACAACTCTGTCCGGTAAAAGTATGCCCTTGTGAAAGACAAAGTTGTCTCCCATTTAAAACCACAACTGCTCGCGTTTGTCTCCTGTAGAATGGAAAGCACCCTGTCAGATTCAGTAATTTCGTTGGTGATATTGTCCCCGTAAAAGCACCCTTTCAGAATCTGTTATTTCATTGGTGGTTTTGCCCCCGTGGGGAAAGCTGCATTTTAATTAGTCTTTATCCCCCTTCTACTTCCGGGGGCAAGAAATCGGTTTCCATGGGGTTTTGTCGTGAGGGTCACGTGATTGCTCCCAACCTCTTTGTCCCATTTGACATCATTTTCTATTTTTTTAATTCTATAACTATTAATTCATAATTCTACAGTTCATAATTATCTAAGCCATTCGTCTGCATTCTACGATTCAACGACAATTCTCATGTGTCATTATTCTTTATTCTGATCACTAATTTCAAGAAAACTATTAAAACTTGCACAAAATACTAATTCACAATAAATTGGGGACAACTCTGTCAGGTAAAAGTATGCCCTTGTGAAAGAAAAAGTTGTCTCTTAATTAAAACCACAACTGTTCGATTTTGTCTCCTGTAGAATGGAAAGCACCCTGTCAGATTCAGAAATTTTATTAGTGATATTGTCCCCGTGAAAACATCCTTCCAGAATCTGTTATTTCATTGGTGGTTTTGCCCCCGGGAGGAAAAAGCTGCATCTTGATTAGTCTTTCTCCCCCTTCCACTTCCGGGGGCAAGAAATCGGTTTTCATGAGGTTTGTCGTGAGGGTCACGTGATTGCTCCCAACCTCTTTGTCCCATTTGACATCATTTTCTATTTTTTTTTTAATTCTATAACTATTAATTCATAATTCTAAGGTTCATAATCATCTAAGCCATTCGTTTGCATTCTAGGATTCAATGAAAATTCTATAATTCTCATCTGTCATTATTCTTTATTCTGATCACTAATTTGCAGTCAACTGAATGCCGACCTAATACGGAGAAATCTATCAAAAACTGCAGGCTGCAGCTGCGAGGAAACAAGCGAGGACGCTCATCATTTCTTCTTTACATGTCCTTTATACAATAATATAGGGGGAGAAATGCACGTCAACCTACCTCCTAAATATACTCTCCACCACTTGCTCTGGGGAAATGAATCCTTGTCATTTAATACTAATACGGATATGTTTGAGGCCGTTCAGAAATTTATAAGGAACAGTCAAAGATTCAACCATTAACCGATTAATAATCTGTGGCCTCCGGTGAAACATTATAATACATTTTGTGGTGCGGGGTAACACCGCGTGCTACATGGGGACATTCCTACATTAATTAATGCAGCTGGAAATGTGCAAACTTATGTTCGTTATTATTCTAGTGCACTTCAACGACGTGATAATTATTTATAGTTTATAATGTATTAATATAAAAAAAGAAATGTAAATATGACTTATGTTATATGCACGTATTGTAGTATGTATTTCTGTAGGGAGAGGGGTGAATAAGTTGCAAGAACTTGGCTCCAATCTCATGTACAAATGGTACAATAAATAAGTTTAAACCAACCAAACCATCACTAATTTTAAGAAAACTATTAAAACTGGCACAAAATACTAATTCACAATGAATGGGGGACAACTCTGTCCGGTAAAAGTATGTCCTTGTGAAAGACAAAGTTGTCTCCCATTTAAAACCACAACTGCTCGATTTTGTCTCCTGTAGAATGGAAAGCACCCTGGCAGATTCAGTAATTTCGTTGGTGATATTGTCCCCGTGAAAGCATCCTTTCAGAATCTGTTATTTCATTGGTGGTTTTGCCCCCAGGGCAAAAAGCTGCATTTTGAATAGTTTTTATCCCCCTTACTTCCGGTGGCAAGAAATCGGTTTTCATGGGGTTTTGTCGCGAGGGTCACGTGATTCCTCCCAACCTTTTTGTCCCATTTGACATCATTTTCTATTTTTTTTTATTCTATAACTATTAATTCATAATTCTACGGTTCATAATCATCTAAACCATTCGTCTGCATTCTACGATTCAATGGCAATCCTCATCTGTCATTATTCTGTATTCTGATCACTAATTTCAAGAAAACTATTAAAACTTGCACAAAATACTAATTCACAATGAATGGGGGACAACTCTGTCAGGTAAAAGTATGTCATTGTGAAAGAAAAGATTGTCTCCCATTTAAAACCACAGCTGTACGATTTTGTCTCCTGTAGAATGGAAAGCACCCTGTCAGATTCAGAAATTTCATTGGTGATATTGTCCCCGTGAAAACATCCTTTCAGAATCTGTTGTTTAATTGGTGGTTTTGCCCCCGGGCAGGGGAGCTGCATTTTGATTAGTCTTTATCCCCCTTCTACTTCCGGGGGCAAGAACTCGGTTTTCATTGGGTTTTGTCGTGAGGGTCACGTGATTGCTCCCAACCTCTTTGTCCCATTTGACATCATTTTCTATTTTTTTTAATTCTATAACTATTAATTCATAATTCTACGGTTCATAATCATCTAAACCATTCGCCTGCATTCTACGATTCAATAACAACTCTATAATTCTCATCTATCATTACTCTTTATTTCTGATCACTAATTTGCAGTCAACTGAATGCCGACCTAATACGGAAAAATCTATCAAATACTGCAGGCTGCAGCTGAGGGGAACCAAGCGAGGACGCTCATCATTTCTTCTTCTTCACATGTCCTTTATACAATAATATAAGGGGCGAAATGCACGTCAACCTACCTCCTAAATAGACACTCCACCACTTGCTCTGGGGAAATGAATCCTTTAATACCAATACCGATATGTTTCAAGTCGTCCAGAAATTTATAAGGAACAGTCAAAGATTCAACCATTAACCGATGTATAATCTGTGGCCTCAGGTGAAACATTATAATACATTATGTGGCGCGAGGTAACACCGCGTGCTACATGGGAACATTCCTACATTAATTAATGCAGCTGGAAATGTGCAAACTTATGTTCGTTATAATTTTATTGCGCTTCAACAACGTGATAATTATATATAGTTGATATTGTATTAATATATATATATGTATAAATATGTCTGTTATGCTATATGCACGTATTGTAGTGTGTATTTCTGCAGGGAGAGGGGTGAATAAGTTGCAAGAACTTGGCCCCAATCCCATGTACAAATTGAACAATAAATAAGTTTAAACCAACCAAACCATCACTAATTTCAAGAAAACTATTAAAACTTGCACAAAATGCTAATTCACAGTGAATGGGAGACAACTCTGTCCGGTAAAAGTATGCCCTTGTGAAAGACAAAGTTGTCTCCCATTTAAAACCACAACTGCTCGCGTTTGTCTCCTGTAGAATGGAAAGCACCCTGTCAGATTCAGTAATTTCGTTGGTGATATTGTCCCCGTAAAAGCACCCTTTCAGAATCTGTTATTTCATTGGTGGTTTTGCCCCCGTGGGGAAAGCTGCATTTTAATTAGTCTTTATCCCCCTTCTACTTCCGGGGGCAAGAAATCGGTTTCCATGGGGTTTTGTCGTGAGGGTCACGTGATTGCTCCCAACCTCTTTGTCCCATTTGACATCATTTTCTATTTTTTTAATTCTATAACTATTAATTCATAATTCTACAGTTCATAATTATCTAAGCCATTCGTCTGCATTCTACGATTCAACGACAATTCTCATGTGTCATTATTCTTTATTCTGATCACTAATTTCAAGAAAACTATTAAAACTTGCACAAAATACTAATTCACAATAAATTGGGGACAACTCTGTCAGGTAAAAGTATGCCCTTGTGAAAGAAAAAGTTGTCTCTTAATTAAAACCACAACTGTTCGATTTTGTCTCCTGTAGAATGGAAAGCACCCTGTCAGATTCAGAAATTTTATTAGTGATATTGTCCCCGTGAAAACATCCTTCCAGAATCTGTTATTTCATTGGTGGTTTTGCCCCCGGGAGGAAAAAGCTGCATCTTGATTAGTCTTTCTCCCCCTTCCACTTCCGGGGGCAAGAAATCGGTTTTCATGAGGTTTGTCGTGAGGGTCACGTGATTGCTCCCAACCTCTTTGTCCCATTTGACATCATTTTCTATTTTTTTTTTAATTCTATAACTATTAATTCATAATTCTAAGGTTCATAATCATCTAAGCCATTCGTTTGCATTCTAGGATTCAATGAAAATTCTATAATTCTCATCTGTCATTATTCTTTATTCTGATCACTAATTTGCAGTCAACTGAATGCCGACCTAATACGGAGAAATCTATCAAAAACTGCAGGCTGCAGCTGCGAGGAAACAAGCGAGGACGCTCATCATTTCTTCTTTACATGTCCTTTATACAATAATATAGGGGGAGAAATGCACGTCAACCTACCTCCTAAATATACTCTCCACCACTTGCTCTGGGGAAATGAATCCTTGTCATTTAATACTAATACGGATATGTTTGAGGCCGTTCAGAAATTTATAAGGAACAGTCAAAGATTCAACCATTAACCGATTAATAATCTGTGGCCTCCGGTGAAACATTATAATACATTTTGTGGTGCGGGGTAACACCGCGTGCTACATGGGGACATTCCTACATTAATTAATGCAGCTGGAAATGTGCAAACTTATGTTCGTTATTATTCTAGTGCACTTCAACGACGTGATAATTATTTATAGTTTATAATGTATTAATATAAAAAAAGAAATGTAAATATGACTTATGTTATATGCACGTATTGTAGTATGTATTTCTGTAGGGAGAGGGGTGAATAAGTTGCAAGAACTTGGCTCCAATCTCATGTACAAATGGTACAATAAATAAGTCTAAACCAACCAAACCATCACTAATTTTAAGAAAACTATTAAAACTGGCACAAAATACTAATTCACAATGAATGGGGGACAACTCTGTCCGGTAAAAGTATGTCCTTGTGAAAGACAAAGTTGTCTCCCATTTAAAACCACAACTGCTCGATTTTGTCTCCTGTAGAATGGAAAGCACCCTGGCAGATTCAGTAATTTCGTTGGTGATATTGTCCCCGTGAAAGCATCCTTTCAGAATCTGTTATTTCATTGGGGTTTGCCCCCAGGGCAAAAAGCTGCATTTTGAATAGTTTTTATCCCCCTTACTTCCGGCGGCAAGAAATCGGTTTTCATGGGGTTTTGTCGCGAGGGTCACGTGATTCCTCCCAACCTTTT
>JAVTVY010029621.1:0-125407 GCA_036873755.1 Hanleya hanleyi | reverse complement strand
AAGAAGAAAAAAAAAAATTTCAGCCCCCATTTTTTTTTTTATTTTTTTTTTATTAAGTCGTTATAACGACTTAATAAGAAGAAAAAAAAAAATTCAGCCCCCATTTTTTTTTTTTTTTTTTAAGTCGTTATAACGACTTAATAAGAAGAAGAAAAAAATTTCAGGGGTTGAAAAAAATAATTTCCATGTCCCTTTTACGGCTCCGTATATTTATGAAGAATGTAGTGTTTGTAATTGCTATTTTCAATTGCTATTAGTCGATGATGATAAAGGGATCCAGGGATTTGTTTGGCATATTGAAGAGGATTCTGATTCAGTTCAGAATCAGAGCAATGCTGAAATTGAGGTCAGCCTTAAAATTATGCCGCTTTTTCCATCAATTATCCTCAAATAGGTATTGTTTGTGAGAGCTAGAATAACAACGGGCAGATCATAGCGAATCCGACACTGTCCTAGAGGGAATACGGAATAAACTATATATCTATGTTTTCAATTCAAAGCCATGCAGCAGAGAAAACAATGCTGGGAATCACTGTGGTATAGCTTGGATAAAATTACTGATATGATCATAGCAAAAACAAATTTCATGATCTTTAGACAATTTTACAATCTTAGAATGTGAATGGATTGAAATCTGACAGATCTGTACCAAATAACAGCTTACAGAACTCCAATACGCTCTCTTCCAGCATTCATCATAGTACTTCATTTATATGTATCACCCAGTAGCATTATCCAGATCATGTTGATTAATTAATCCACAGACCTAATTCATATAATAGCATTAGCACCAAATTAAAAGATTAAATCATAGTCTACATAATAATAGGCTAGTTTCCTGCAAGAGAGAAACGGTCAACAGCTTTCAATGATGCCCGCAAGACATCATGATGTTCCAAAAATATCAAATCAGTATCGCTGATCAGTTTTCCTAATCCATATTATTTTCGTTGTAAAGTCGTTATCTAGAACATGATGTATCTCAGTCACGCTTTGATTGTGACTGTTCATATGAGCATCATTAGGATCTTGAAGTACATGGGTTCGTACAGCCCCTATCCCTGGTTGAGCACAAATAGATACAAGTTACTAAACGTAACGCCATAGATCTTGCACGCTACATTCGTATTTTTTTTATAAGCATGCTTTATGTATCGCCAAATTTGAGAAACTTTGAGTGGGGGCGCTTGGTGGTATAACCCTGTTTTATAAGTTTCTGCAATAATGTTTTGTGACGCTAATTAAAATCATCACATTTAACACAAGATCTTGCAAAATGTTACTAGGCAAGATATGCGTACACCCCATGAAGGTCCCATTGGAATATTACTGTTCACATATGAATAGTTTACTATGACGAAATTGTAATCATCTTTTTTGTCGTAAAGTAAACGAGAATGAAGGCCCGCTTCATTTCTATAGAGGTATAGGTCTAAATACGATTTGCCGTTAGGGCCATCTGTAGTTTTCTTCAAACCCATTGAAGGTGGATATATATCTTTCACTGCGTCATTTATATAGCGATTATCAACGGCGAGAAGACCGTCTGTATAGCGTTTGGTGAATGAGAAGAAACGGACTTTGAAAGGATATGTTTTTGAAAGCACCTACATTCACAAGAGCACAAATATAAGTTTAACCCAAATAGGTGCACAATTAGTACCTATTGGGATACCTATATGCTGTTGATGTATTGTGTTGCCAAATTTCACATAGATATTTTGAACGAGAAATTCAAGGAACTTATAAATAAACATCCCATGAATGATATCCCGTGTTTGTAGTAGTGCTAAAGAATGCTTCGGCGATTAGTTTTCTTGCACACCGATAATGTTAACGAACTAAGACGATCAATAGGGTCCTGATGAGGGATTGTAGTACAGAGAGTCGAGAAATCCTATGTGGATACATGTCTGTACAGTATTTCGAATCAGGTTCTTCCCTAATTACAAGCGTCTAGTCCGTCATTCATAATCCAGCCGTCGTCCATTAGAGAATATCCGCGTCCATAATCCAAAGACCTATTCCATTTTCCACATAACAGTATTAGCACCAAATTCAAAAGACAATCATAGTATACATAAACATAGGCTTGTTTCCTGCAAGAGAGAAGCGGTCAACAGTTTTCAATGATGCCGGCAAGACATCATGATGTTCCAAAAATATCAAATCCGTATCGCTGATCAGTATTCTTAATCCATAATATTCGTTATAGAGTCGTCATCTAAAAAGATGTATCTCAGTCACGCTTTGATTGTGACTGTTCATATGAGTACCATGAGGATCTTGAAGTACATGGGTTCATACGGCCCCTAGCCCCGGGTTAAGCGGAATTAGACACACGTTACGAAACGTAGCGCCATAGATCTTGCACGCTACGTTCGTATTTTGCTATCAGCATGCGATATGTATCGCCAAATTTGAGAAACTTTGAGTGGAGGCGCTTGGTGGAATAGCCCTGTTTTATAAGTTTCTGCAACAATGTTTTGTGACGTTGATTAAAATCATCACATTTAACACAGGATCTAGCAAATGCTACTAAGCGAGATATGTATACGCCATATGCAGGTCCCACTGGAATATTACTATCCAGAAAGGGATAGTTTACGATGTCGAAATTGTAATCATCTCTTTTGTCATAAAGTCGACGAGAGAGAATGCCCGCTTCATTTTTATAGAGATAGAGATCTAAATAGATGTGCCTGTAGGGCTATCTGTAGTTTCCTTCAAATCCAGTGAAGGTGGATATATATCCTTCACTGCGTCATTTATATAGCGATTATCCACAGCGAGAAGATCGTCTATATAGCGTTTGGTGAATGAGAAGGAACGGGCTTTGAATGGATCGGTTTTTGAAAGCGCCTGCATATAGTCATATTCATAAGAGAACAGATACAGGTCGGCCAACAGGGATGCACAATTAGTACCCATTGGAATACCTATATCCTGCTGATATATTGTGTTGCCAAATTTCACATAGATATTTTTAATGAGAAATTCAAGCAACTCTATAAACAAAGAAACATCCCATGAATGATATCTCTTGTATGTAGTCGAGCTAAAGAATGCTTTATGGCTTCCGACATTAATATATCTACGATCAGTTTTCTTGAACACAGATACTATTAATGAACTTATACGGTCAATAAGGTCCTGATGAGGGATTGTAGTATAGAGAGTCGAGAAATCCCATGTGGATACATGTCTGTACGGTATGTGACCTTTAGCATCAAGCTCTTCCGTAAGACATTTTGAGTTTTTCAATATCCACATGCATTCAATGCCGGAGTTTTTATAAAAAGTGGCGCAGTACCTTTCCCAAAATGCTTTTACCACCCGAAGGGCTCTCGTCAACAGGATTGAAAGAAGCTTGGTGGTGCAGCTTCCAGAACCACCTATGAATCTGGTTTTGTATGGTGATTTATGCATTTCGGGAGTCCAGTACAATTTCGGTATATCGTTAAGAGTGGCTGGAGGACAATACCTCTTTCCTTGAGAAACGTTTTGATTGTTAAATAAATTGGAGCGATTTGTTAGAGGTGGGGAAAATTGACGATGACTGGCGATACAAAAGCAACCATTTGACTCCACAGGAAAGCTTCCCTCGTCACCTCACATTCAGACCCGAGAATACGGTGGATTCTCGGACGTAAACTTAGTATCTCAGCCGCTTTGCAGCTGTTCATGAGGAGAGACTGAATTACCCACACGCCCCCTAGCACCAGCTAAAGTGGAATTTTGTGGGCTACCTTGGAAGCCGTGACGATCAGCTCAAACAAATAACTCATCTGATGTTAATGGATGAGCATCATGGACGTCTAATGGAGTAAACGCATCAACTTGGGGTACACCGGCTAAATGCAAGAATAACTAGAAAATTTCAAAAGAAAAAAAAAGAATAACCAGAAAAACTATCCTGGAATGCCAATGGTGTTAAGTAAGTAGACGTTTTCGGCGATGGTGTGCCCATATTCAATTCCTTAACCAGCACCTGGTAATAGTAATATTTACATATGGATATTATATTATTTGGAGCCTTGTCTGCTGAGACTATGACGAATTTACTCTGGAGATTCACTAGAACTTGAGGTTTCTAAGTACTTGTTTTACTTGGGGAAGGTACTACTGTCAATATGGCGGATTGTTTCAACGACCTTGTTCTTGTCAACCAGTTAGCGAGTACTGTAGGTTCAACTTTTTCTGGCTTTGACCATTTTGACCAGTGCAGTCAGGACTGTCTTCTGCTCCACGTTTAGGTTTCGGCTTTCTATATTTAGGTCCCTTCATCAGGAGGGTTTTTAGGTATTCATCACTCACTATATCAAGGTTACCAGTCACGACGTGTTTGCATGGTGTACATGGATTACATGGTGACGCTACATTTCGTAACGTGCAGAATAACTGTTAATCAGCGGCTAGGTCCGCATGAGCGCTATGCCCATGCTGCTTAAATTAAGTCACAATTGAAGTGTGAGGTACTTTTGGTGCATTAAGCATTGTGTGGAAGGTGTCGTGTCATTGTTGCCATGACAACGACTGCCCAGCGATTGTCAGATCATAATCGTGTGTCAACATCTATTACTTATATTTACCTATGTGTATAATGTCTAAACCAGACTTTATCGGTAAAATTCCAAGAGTGAGAATAGATACAGTGCTGTGATGTGTGCTGTTGTTAATGTCTGATACTTCATGCTGGCGTATGACCTAACGTAAGGTTACAACAGCCCACTTCATCAATAACCTCTGGGGGAATGGCCGTTCCAAGAGAAGGCAGGAGATACGAGAGAAAATCCATACACGATGAGGATCTGCCAATGCCTTATATATTGCTCAATCTCGTCCTAGGGTACAAAGGTGCCATTTATCTTTCTTCTTCCAGTATCGACTGTGATGCGTAAGGTTTTACAAAATTAGTATCATATCCGACTCAATATCTTTCATACATGTATAGTAGAAAATCTTGGAGCAATTTTGTTTCCTGTATTAAGGTTTAAATTTGCCTCAGTATGTATATAATTGTAATTTCGAATCTGGATTTATTTCGATACATTCACTGAACCAAGTCTACGTATTGAGAAGCAAACACTTCCCTCGGATGATTAATTTGTGAGTCTGAGATGGTGGAATCAATGTAGCTGACCAGTTCTTCGGCATACTGCTCATAAGACACATACAATAGATCGTTCTTCATTCTCGGTTTCAACAATATACGTCATTTTGTACCGCTATTCTGAGAAACATCATATTGATTGCTACGGGATACCCACAACACACCACAGTGTGCTAAGTTCTAAATCGTCATTATCTAAAAAAAAATGCGAAAACTAATGCTGTTGATAGAATGTGAAATTTTAGGAAGTGTCTTCTTGCTGAGGTGGAGATGAGCCGATTTGGAAAAAATGGAGAAATGAAATCATCAGACACCCTAAATTATGGATTCGGATGACGTTCGACATTTTTTTGTGTGCGTATTCTCGGGTATGAATGTTAGATGCCGAGGGATGCTTTCCTATAGGGTCATATTGTTGCTGTTTAGTCGCCAGACGTCGTCAATTTTTCCCACCTCTTGCATATCGCTCCAATTTAGTCCATGCCACTTCCGACTTCACTATCGGGAGCGTTCCATCATAAAACCTGCGAAACAGAATCATTCAACAGTTTTCAGAATGCAGTTGATTGCAATTACGTCGCACCTTTGTGACAAATTACATATTATTACGCAGCTGAGCTATCTCTGTTCCGCATCTGTTTCAATTTCACACCTCGATTACTACAGTCTGAATCTGTAGACATATTTCAAAAGAAAAAATCTATATCATTATCGCCAGAAGGTCGAACATTTCACACAGCGTTCAACATGGTTTAGACCTACATGCCATTTAATATCTTTCTGCAAATTCAGAGAGAGCCATATATTGCGAATGCAAGCGAGGATGATGTATCGATAGGTTCAGCGATTGTTTGGATGCGAAAAAAATCTTTCTAAAGAGCATATTAATTCTAGGTGACTGTCAAAGGCTCGACCAGATAATGCACATTAAGGACGACATGTAGCTTTATATTTTCTAGTTCAAGTATGCAATGATGTCAACGAGTTTCAACTAGGATGCAAGAGCTAACAGGAGAAGGGACGATGAAGGAGACCGCACGGATTTGTGGCATGTGGCAAATAAAAAGTGTTATAACCGAATATGCTAATGTTGCCGGATGTCACTAGAAGAGGCTCATCGGTACTTTGCGGTTCGCTCAAATAAAGCCCTGTAGTTTTCTTGTACCTTTATGAAGAATGTAGTATTTGTAATTGATATTTTCAGAAACTAGTGAATGACGATATATACATAGATCTAGGGATTTGTTTTGGGATATTGAAAAAGATTCAGAATCATTTCAGAATTTGAAGCAATGTTGAAATTGAGGCCAATCGTAACATTATGCCGCGTTATCGATCAATACTGTCAAAGACGTATTGTTTGTGAGAGCTAGAATAATAACAGGCAGATCAAAGAGAATCCGACACCGTCAATATATGCACATGGAATACAACCAGAACGGAGAACAATGCCGAGAATTACGGTGGTATAGTTTCAACAAAATTAAGGATAAGGTCGTAGCAAAGAATTTATTTCATGATTTGTAGACAATTTTACAATCGTAAATGTGAAGGGATTGAAATCCTACACAGATTACAGGCATAACTGCAATATTATCTCTTTGCGATTCATCATATTTCACTATGTTATGGTAATACGTCCGACCCACTAGCGTTATCCAGATCATGTGGAATAATTGACCGGGTTTAATTAACATGGCAAGATAGATCACAGGAACGGGTTTGATATGGCTGTATGATCAGACTACTTTCTCTCTGGTATTGGCACATGCCACATTGATTGTAAAACACGTTCACAGAGCATACTATTTCTGACGCTACATTTCGTAACGTGTTGAATAGCTATTAATCAGGGACTATGTCCGCATGAGCACTATGTTCATATTTCTTAAATGAACAAACACAATTGCTGTGTGAAGTAAGTTTGGTGCATAGCACATTATGTGGAAGGTTCCGTGTCATTGTTGTCATTACGGCGACTCTCTAGCGATTGCCTGATCAGGTGACGTAGTATTGAAACTTTTAGGCATCGTCGGGCTAACATATATTACTTACATTGAGCTATGTGCATAATGTCTAAACTAGAATTTATTATTGTTTTCGTAGAATTTGTCGGTAACAATGAGAATGCATATAGACGCCTATAAATACAACAGCTAGCTGCTTTTAGAAATAGAATATGTAATCAATGATTGCATGTGGCATAATGCAATTGAGTGCATTTGTTCTTCAAAGTACATTGATATGTTTTATAGGAATAAAGAGCAAGGCTATCTAGTGATAGTATATACAACATACAAATGCTCAATTATCGCTTTTCTCACATTTTAAACTCCGTATAGGCGAATGTAGCGAATATTTAAGTAACCTTATCGTCAAATCATTTCATTAATGAATGTATAGCTACAGTGATGACCCGCTAGGCAAACCCAACTTACTACATTGATATGTAACGTCTTTCTATTCAAAGTACACACGCCTCAACGTATATCTTAAACATCTTCTAAAAAACACAGTATGTGCGGGTTGCAGCCTTGATATGTGCTGTCTTATCCGTCATGCTGGCATATGACCTAACGTAAGGTTACACCAGCCTACTTCACCACCAATCTCTTGGGAATGGCCCTTCCAATGGACGACTGGAGATACAAGAGAAAATCCATACACGGTCAGGATTTACCCATTCCTTATATAGTGCTCAATCTCGTCCTAGAGCACAAAGGTGCCGTTTACTTGTCTCCTTCCAGTATCGACTGTGATGCGTAAGCTTTTACAAAATTAGTATCATATCCGACTCAATATGATCTCGTGAAACTCGAGATTAAAACTGTTCAAGTTTCATACCGTCTTCGATCAACGTAATTTCATACATGTATAGTAGTAACATCTGAGAAGCTATTATGTTAGTGTATAAGAGTTTGAATTTGCCTGAGTGGATATTGCGGTCCAGTGATGCACAGGGTGATATGCGTGTTCTATGAATGCAGACCTTACCTGAATGCAGATCTCACCTGACTCAAGTCACAATGTAAATGATTTCAAGAACAGTGTGTCTCAATAGTGAGATTATTTATTTATAAAGTAAGCGTAGAAGATTTTCCGAGCGAAATAAAATTCAGATCTAGTGGATGATAATGATGATACTGTTTCTTGTACTGTTGCAAATATGATCTGGATATATTTCTATTGCCTTCAAATTATGTTTGAGAATAGTAACAATCGTCATGATGTACCATTGCTTCCCCCAGTCTTCAAGAGCAAGGTTCACTTCATACGAAAGTGTCAACAATTAATCCATATATATGTTGGCATGAAATATGCCCGGGGATATTAACATTCGTCCGCATAGTGCTGTCACTTGAAGAGTCATTAGCAATTCTATATGAGTGATGTGGGAAGACGGACTATTTTGACAAAAACAATATAGAAAGAAAATATTAAGTGACCAACAATTGTCATTATTATACCTCACTGTGTATTCGTTTATTTTAATTGGTTGAGACACAATCACGTGATATTCCGCAATTCTCGGTGTCTTATGAAAAAACAGCTCGTCAATGTGATGTCCCACGATCTCGCGCCGATATCACACGATCACGCGCTGACGTCACACGGCAGAGGCAATGTCACACGGTCTCGAGCAATTATCGCCCGTGAACAGACTCTTTCGTAGCATTGTCGTCTGTTGTGCTGTCATTCCGCTGTAATCACGATGGCGTGTACATACGGAAAGCGTTTTACTTTACCATCTGATGAAGATCTTTACACTGTACGTCTATTTGTATTGTTTATGGTTTTTTCGATATAATAAAACAGATATTGCATGCTGTGAGGTGTGATATCACGATTTGTCAGCTCGAGAAGGTGATGTTCAACGAGTGCGACGAGTTGAACATCACCTTCGAGAGCTGACAAATCGTGATATCACACCTCACAGCATGCAATATCTGTATAATGTGGTTGTCATTGTAGTTCCGAATCTGAATTTATCTCGATAAATTCAGTGAACCACGTTCAAGTATTGAGACGTATATACTTCCCACGGGTGATTATTTTGGAACGTTATGGTGGAGTCCATGTAGCTGAACTGTTCGTCGGCATACTGCCAATAAGACAAATACAATAGATCGTTCCTCATTCTATGACCTTCTTGTGTTAGGAATATTTCCAGTCTCAAGTCAAATCTCCGGTGTACGGACTTCCGATGGCAGACGATCTGTGAATTTGAGTGTCATGTGGATATCCGTAAGATTACTGGAAACAGTGGAACTACTAAAGTGCATTCCAAAGGTAACCAGGGCAAGGCTGGTCGCTGTGAGAATGTCAAATATTGTTATGTTCACGAAGGATGAGTCTGTGACTCGGTTATATTTACTCTACCGTCTATGCTAAAA
This sequence comes from Hanleya hanleyi, assembly GCA_036873755.1. NCBI lineage: Eukaryota > Metazoa > Mollusca > Polyplacophora > Lepidopleurida > Hanleyidae > Hanleya > Hanleya hanleyi. The sequence goes on along the minus strand of JAVTVY010029621.1, from coordinate 115,900 downwards.
TCATTAAGTCTCACAATTTAGGTCACAAATTAAAGGTTCCGGTTTTCATTTGATCTATATTGTTTTCGCACTGACACAACAACATATATGTATCACTCTTCAATTGCATAGTCTTAGAATAACGTAAACCATTGGAAAAGGTTATGTTACAAAATAATGTAGGAAATATTTCCTCTTGTGAAACGTCGATGAAAAGCGAACAGATTTTTCGATTGATGAATATTTCATCCTGGAGCTTTAATAATGTTTCATTGGCGTGTTTATAGCCGATATGGTTGTTTGGTTTGATTAGTGAATATTCACCCTAGAAACGTTCGTAATCTTCAGGAAAGTTTGGGTCAGTAACTTACATTAAACCATGACAATCTAAATAGAGAAGATTTGTGAATTTTGAACATAACAAGCTAATACCATGAATATATGTATTTCGGTTTGATGGGCAATAAGAACCTAGAGCATTAACAATCAGCAAGATAGTTTTGGTGGATGCTCAGTCCACCCTAAAACTAAATACCATCACCGAGATATTTCTTATTAATGCACAATCAGAGCGACACTGATCTGTATTCTTTTTGCCGATTTAATTTCCCAATCGTTTTCTGAAGCTCGTGACAATCTGTAAGATCAAGCATAAGATTTTATTTATATATGCCTGGACTGTGGCGTTAATAATGCTTTATGAATAATGTAATTAGATTAATAAGGGTTTATCTTCGACGACTGCGTATTGAGTATGGAGTATGGTGCTGTGTATTCCAAGAGGTTACAGAGACGGTATTGTTGTCGTTTGACCAAATCTCCATCATGTACATGTGTGCACTGTATATTATGATACTCGTCTGAACAGCCAGAAACATTTCGATCAAGCCATGATCAGGCGATGTAGAATCGGCCATACACGATTAACTCACAAGTCAGTCCCAAGGTTCGCACGAAGATCTCACAGTGAAACATATTCTTATCGACTGTATAGTTTTTAAGATTGTAAGAGATTCTTTTTATCGAGCAGCTACTTTAGAAGATCGTTTTAGTCGGGTGAAATAAGACTATATCTTAGGTTATTTGAGAGAAATCGTTTTGGGTGGTTGGGTGGGCACGGCTTCTTGTTGCTTCAATGCATTTTGCTGAGAAGCAACACGAACTTAATAATGTGATGTCTAGCGCTGTAATATCACTTGTCTGTATTGCATCATGTAAGCGTCCTGCCTGTGAATTGTGTGTTGTCCTCAGTGTTTTGTAGGGTGGATGGAGGGTGTCTGGTTCCATGTTGCTTCAAAGATTTCTTCTTTGAGGCAGCAGGAACGCAACTTGGCTGGGTGGTGCTTAGTTGGTTCGTCGCGATATGACTGAAATAATGTTGAAAGCGACGTTAAATCCTATTCACTCACACGTTCACTCACTCACTCACTCCTGTTGCATAAGTTTTAATGTAGGTGCATGTCTTTTGGTGTGCTGTGTTGATTACTTCTGGATTGCTGGGTTGTTGACTTGTTTTTGTTAGAATAATTTTGTTTGATCGTCGCTATATAGCTGAAATATTGCTGAACTTTAAACCTTAAACCTTGATTCTCTCTCTCTCTCTCTCTCCTGTATTTGTGTTGTTATCCAAATTACGTTTCGATTTTATGTATTTATTAGAACAACCTCTGAGACCCATGGTAAAAGATACCTCACTTTGAACAATACGCACTATAGTACTGCTATTGTGAGAAATATCATATTGGTTGCTACGGGAAACTCGCAAGACTCCAGAATGTGTTAACTTCTAAATCGTCTTACCTCAAAAAGTGGAGAACTAGCGATGTTGTCAGAATGTGAAACTGGCTTCCGGATATTAGGAACTGTCAATGTTGCCAGGAAAGGGATGCGCCGATTTGGGGGAAATTGGAGAAAGGAGACTATCAGACACCCTAAATTATGAAATCGAATAACGTCCGGTATTTGTTGTCTAATGACACCTTCTACTGCATTATCGTGGGGTTCCCATCATAAAACATATAAAAATAGAAACATGCGAAATAGATTCACTCAAAAGCTTGCAAAATTTAATTGAATATTGTTGCTCCGTTAAACAAATTGCATATCAGTATCCAGTTGACCTGCTTCAGTTTTGCATTTGTTATAATTTGATACCCGAATGGGTGAAAATGGCCATTCTACAAGCTGACGAATGACATATTTCAAAAGGAAAAATCTATAATATTGTCGCCAAACGGTAATTAATTTTCAAACAGCGATGTACCGTTTAGTACAGTCTCCCTGTTAAGTTCATAAATGGCTCCCATCCATATATTATATATGTCCGTTCAGAGATATATCTCCCAGTCAATTATTTAATTTCAGAGATAGCTCTCAGCCATATATTAAGTTTGTGTACTGTTAGGTTCAGACATATATTTGTTTGGTTTCGATTGGTTCAGCGGTTTTTCAGCAATGATGTCGCCGCGTTTTAACTAGAATGCAAGATAGCATGCAGAAGTAGGAAAGATGGAGATAAAACTGTGATTGGTGCAGTTCAATACAAGGATTTTTGGCATGTGTCGAATAAAAAATGTTTTTCCTGAAAATGGTAATGTTGCAGAATTACCACATTACAGCAATAAAAGTGCTTTATTTTGTGATTGTGTTCAATACATGTCTGCATAGTGTTTTTGTGCCTTGAAGAAGAATGCACGGTGTAATGTGATTTGCTATTTCAGGAGCTAGTAGATGACGATAAATATGCCAATCTAGGGATTCGTTTGGCATATTAAAGAGGTTTTAGATTCAGTTCAGAATCAGAGCAATCCTGAAATTGAGGCCAGTCGTAAAACTATGCCGCTTTATCGATCAATATTGTCAAATAGGTATTGTTTGTGAGAGCTAGAATAATAACGGGCAGATCAGAGAGAATCCGATACCGTCTCAGAGGGAATATCGAATAAACCATAGCTTCATGGAATTGGAATACTTGCGCCCCGGCGAAAAAATGCTGGAAATCTTCGTGGTGTAGTTTAGATAACATTACGAATATGGTAATAGCAAAGAATGTATGCCATGATTTGTGGACAAATGTAGTCTTGAAATGTGAAGAGATTGAAATCCTATACAGATTAGTACAAAATGAATAGCTATCTCTTCCAGTTTTCATATTATACCTCACACCAGAATTGTTCGTCTTGATTGGTCGTGACACATGATATTTTGTAATTCTCGATATGAAATGTATAACACAAGAAGTAGTATATGTTCTGCAATAGCCGATTTTTCAATAGCCAATAGTCACGCGATCTCGAGGCAATAGCGCACGGCCTCGATGCGATAGCGCAAGACCAACATCTTGCAAGAATATAATTACAAGAGTTGTGTAGCCAACGAACTGTTTTTACGACCAAAGATGAAGACATGCACAGATCGGCACGGAATTTATGACAAATTTGTGAATTCGTTTGTTTGAATCAACAAATCCGACAAGTATTTCAGTGCTAGAGAACACAAAGTTTTGAAAAAGTTGAGGAGAGACAACAGTATAATTATTTCCGAACCGGATAAGGTAATGAAGTTCAATGTGATTACATAGGGAAGATGAATGAGATCATCCATTACAACGCATATAAGGGGAGTGACCTAACAAAATTTAGACCCCTAAGCAGCAACAACACGGCAGAAAAGGAAAAACGGGTGAAGAATTTTCTAATTAATCTGAAGAAAACAGAAGTGATAACTCAAGAAGTGTACAACCTTCGACCGACCGGCAGTAGAACAGTACAGGGGTTATGTATGGATTACTCAAAGTACATAAAGATGGTACACCACTTAGGCCAATTCTCTCCTCAACGAACTCATACAACTACACCCTGGCTAAGTATTTAGCTAGCATTCTTAATGATTTTCGTCAGGATGATACCATGCTAAAAGATTCATTTGAATTCTGCTCTTGGATCAAACAAAATGATACCCTGAAAAACTGTCATCTGGTTAGTTAACCTTTTCACTAATATCCCAGTCAACGAAACAATCGACAAGATATTGGACAGTGTTACACCTCAAAAAGACTAACTTTTATGGAATGAGCTGTAGACAGTTGAAAAGGGCCCTTGAACACGCATTGACAAACATGACTTTCAAGTTTGATGGACAATATTATGAACAAATTGATGGCATATCAATGGGGTCCCAATGATTGGCACCAATAATGGCGGACGTCTTTATGAATGACTTCTACAGGAAAGACATAGAAAATAGTGTTATGGAACCGACAGACTACAAGAGATATGTGGATGACACATTTGTGGCTTTCAGCAGTCAAGAAGAAGTTGTGCCTTTTCTGGATCTTTGGAACTCTAATACCCAAATGTAAAGTTTACTGTAGAATAAAAAGTAATGGGGTACTTACCTTTCTTGACGTAATTGTTGTAAAATCTGAAAACTCTGTTCAAACTAAAGTATACAGAAAACCCACAAATACGGGCTTATACCAAAAAATGGTCTAGTCTTGTACCTGATAAATATAAAATCATATTATATCTACTTTTCTTCGCAGAGCATGGAATATTTGCAGTTCCTATGAATTCTTTTCAGAAAAAGTCGGAAACATAAAACGCATGTTTGTTAAAAACGAAATTCCGCCCAATGTGATAGATAGAGCAGTCTATGATTTTGTTGACCAACAATACCAAACCAAACACAAACCCAAATTCGTCCCTGAAAATAAAAAAGCTCTATGTAAAATTACCTTTCCTTGGTTTGGCTACTGAAAGAATTCAGATCCGTTAACAAATTAATTCCATGTATTAACATCATTGATTGTTCTGATATGTCTTGTACCGTAAGGTCTTATTTGAAATATAAAGACTTGGAAGATAATGACCTTCGCACCAAAGGTCATTTAGCAACTAGAATGGGGTATTTGTCACATGAAATACATAGTTATAAATATTCAGTCTTTGGACAACATTGTTTTGGCCACAATCCAACAAAGAGCATACACACTATTGTAGATTCCAGTAACACAGAGTACAAACAAAGTGGCATACACACTATTGTAGATTTCAGTAACACAGTACAAACAAAGTGAAAGAATCATTGTTCATTTTCGAGCGCAAACCATAATTGAATGTAAACGAGTGCTCAGTGCCACTCCGGTTTGATATTTTTGGAACTTCATTATGTCTTGCCGCATCATTGAAAACTGTTGACCGCTTCTCTCTTGCAGCAAACTAGCCTATGTTTATGTATACTATGATTGTCTTTTTTAATTTGTTGCTAATACTGTTACATGGAATAGGTATTTGGATATGGACGCGGATATTCTTTAATGGACGACGGTTGAATTATGAATGACGAACCAGACGCTTGTAATTTCAATGTTTGACCTAATGCTGTTTCGAACTGCTATATAATTTATATCATGTATATTACTGAATTGTGCTCTATTTATTATCTTAAGCCAGTGTACACATCAAGCTCTATTGATTCCTGTAATCCGGGTTTTTTTTCAGAACACGTTTTCATACAATCACAATAGCACTGTATATACATTAGCCGAGCTATGGACCTCTTCCAAACAAATGTTAATTGTTAATTAGTTAAACCACTCCATAGTAGGATATAGACCCGAAAACATCGTATATTATACATTTCGATGTCATATTGTTGCTGTTGTTAAGTTTATGCATTAAAAATTTACTTACTGACCACTTGTTCTAATTTGTGTTAAGATGAAAGAATGATATACGTCCATGCTCATGTCTGTCATAGCATAGAAAAAGCATATATCATATCATAAAAAGAAATCCTGTTTTGTGGTGTTTTTCTTCATTTTTCCACCATTTCTGTGTTAATCTGAGACGGGCGTCCATAACATAACGATTGGTGACCTCGATTATTATTTCATTTTTCACGTGTATATAACAGCACTAATTGATATAAAAATGTTCAGTGAAATTCTATGTTCCTTCAGTCTCCACCTTAGTAGCTGATAAGCAGGGGCCAGGTCCGCATGAGAATTACGTCCATATTTTCAAATGAGCCGTCACAATTGAAGTGAAAATCACTTTTGGTGCATAAAGACTTGTGTGGAAGGTGTCGTGTCATTTTTGACTTTGCGACGACTGTTTAGCGATTGCCTACTCTGGTGCCCCAAAACTTCAATATGCAGCTATTCTGGTGCCCAAAACTTCAATATGCAGCCATTGTCGTGTAAATATCTATAACTTACATTGATATATGAGTACAATGTCAAACCCAATTTCTCGTTAAAATCTCCATAATGAACAAGTAATGGTGCAATAGTGAACAATGTATAATTACTAGTGAAAAAAAGGTTTTGTCCTGTTTTACATGCAAAGTCTTTTTCGAGCCTTTATACATATACACACACCGGCTTGTAGTGTCATAACGTGGGAAGATCAATTTCCCTGGCTGATGAAAAACAGCTATTGATTGCCGATATGTGGTAATTGAGAATACGTCTATACTCTTACAACAGCTGTGTAGAAATGAGGTTTGTAATCACTGAAGCTATACATGTGGCATAATACAATTGAGTGCATTGGTTCTTTGAAGTACATCTGTATATATCAATGCTAAAATGGAGGTACATGTATATTTATAAGAAGATCAACAGTTTACAAAAAGATGAAATTATTTTGAACTTTAGAAGATTAGAAGTGTTATTGTCGTCAAATCCGTTTCATTATGGTAACGACCGCATACACGTAAACTATATATGCAATGACAATCTATTCAAAGTACACATGCAACATGTTTCCCAATGAGAAATATCAGTATTCACGGGGTACATCCTTGGTATGTATCGCTGTTTGACAGTTCCTATACACTGTCTTATTATAACAGGTTATAACAACCAGTTTAATCATGAAGTTAAAATAGCTCCATGGTTTAATCAACCATCTCTGGGGAATTGCCCTTCCGCGAGACGACTGGAGATACGAGAGAAAATCCATACATGGTCGGGATGTGCCAATGCCCTATATAGTGTTTAATCTCGCGCTTGGGTTCAAAGGTGCCATTTATCTGTATTCGTCCAGTACCGGCTGTAACGCGTAAGAACTACAAAATTAGAATCATACCCGATTCAATGGTATCTCGCGAAACTCTTGAGTAAACCTTCCCAAGTTTATCGCCGATGTGATCAAGCGCCATTTAGTGTAGCAGTAATATCTGCTAAGCATTCATGTTACCTGTATAACATTTTGACAAAGTGAAATATTGTGTTTTAGTGAAACTATGATGCATTGCGGGATGGTTACGGGATATTCGATGTCTTGTGCATGCAAACCTTTCTTCCCTCAAATCCCGATTTAAATAATATAGAATTAAAAAATATTGTAAAATTGTACCAAATATATATTGAGTTTTATTTCCTGAGAACACGAATGATATTCACACGGCCTAATATAATCGAATCAGTTATTGAAAGTGTAAAACATGTGATGTTGATGATGTTTTCCTATAGCTGATATTGCCATCAGATGCTTCTCCTATTCCATAATGGTAGGTACGACATTCGACATTCAGTATTCAGCGGTCGCCCGCAAATGAATTTCCGCGTCAATAATAGAAATACATTTTACAGTAGATAGCACCAATTCCAGATAATGAAAATTACAAGAGAGCAGCGGTCAACAGTGTTCAATGATGGCAGCAAGATATCACGAATTACAAGAGAGTAGCGGTCAACAGTGTTCAGTGAAGGCAGCAAGATATGACGAATTACAAGAGAGTAGCTGTCAACAGTGTTCAGTGAAGGCAGCAAGATATCACGAATTACAAGAGAGTAGCGGTCAACAGTGTTCAGTGAAGGCAGCAAGATATGACGAATTACAAGAGAGCAGCGGTCAACAGTGTTCAGTGAAGGCAGCAAGATATGACGAATTACAAGAGAGCAGCGGTCAACAGTGTTCAGTGAAGGCAGCAAGATATCACGAATTACAAGAGAGTAGCGGTCAACAGTGTTCAGTGAAGGCAGCAAGATATGACGGGATGGTTACGGGATATTCGATGTCTTGTGCATGCAAACCTTTCTTCCCTCAAATCCCGATTTAAATAATATAGAATTAAAAAATATTGTAAAATTGTACCAAATATATATTGAGTTTTATTTCCTGAGAACACGAATGATATTCACGCGGCCTAATATAATCGAATCAGTTATTGAAAGTGTAAAACATGTGATGTTGATGATGTTTTCCTATAGCTGATATTGCCATCAGATGCTTCTCCTATTCCATAATGGTAGGTACGACATTCGACATTCAGTATTCAGCGGTCGCCCGCAAATGAATTTCCGCGTCAATAATAGAAATACATTTTACAGTAGATAGCACCAATTCCAGATAATGAAAATTACAAGGATCCCGTGTTGAAGAAGCCATATCCAGGGGCTTCGCAAATGTTAATGACCTGCTCGGTATGCACGGCTGAAACAGTTGCGTGACCTCTACTCTTTATCTTCCAGGCCACATGGGAGGATATCCAGATTGACATTACTTCTAAATCTTCTTATGAACACGTTGAAGCTCGTTTATCAGTATCCTGTCAGTCGTGTAGGCTACATGATGTCAGCCTGTTTTTATTTGTCTAATCCATTGACCTTCAAGGAAGTGTGAATTCAGTTATTTACCTTTTTATTTGGCTATTGATTTTGTTTCCCGGACAACTAATGTAGATCTGGCGTAATGTTCCATGGGAAAATAAATAGATGGTTCGACTCCCGGACCTGTACACCCTGTTATTGGTGATGTGACATCGCCCGCACAGGCCTATATTTTCGATTGATTGGACATACTGACCTCTTCTGGTAACACACGCCATTCTATTTCATACCCGTCGTGATATGACTGAAACAAGGTTGAAAACGACGGTAAACCCTACAACTCACTCACTCACTCACTCACTCACTCTATTTCATACTTACCACTATTAACACTCTAATGTGTAAACATGCCGGATAAACTACAATATGTTCCTCTATAGTAATTACTTATAGTTTGATGACATTTTATTTCAGAATTACAACATGGCAGTGTGACTAACGTCACAGGACCTACGAAGTAGGGTTTGATATGATTTTGGTGTATACCTTGACCTAAGACATGTTTTTGCCAATTTCGATGTGTCCAAGTCACCTAATTAGGTCAGAAAGTAGGTCACATTGACCGTGACCCAATTAGGCCTTAGGAGGCATTAGGACGTTTTTGTCAATTTCGAGGTTTATAGGTCACCTAAGTAGGTCAAATTTTCATCAAAAGTAGGTCAGCTCAGATCTTGCTGGTAACAGTCCCCTAATGCTAGTTCATGTCAAAAACCAAGGTTCTAATGTCAACGGTTCTTCTTATTTTGCCAGAGAAAGGATGGACTCTGACTGACTTACAAGCGTCTAGTCCGTCATTCATAATCCAGCCGTCGTCCATTAGAGAATATCCGCGTCCATAATCCAAAGACCTATTCCATTTTCCATACAACAGTATCAGCACCAAACTCAAAAAGACAATCATAGTATACATAAACATAGGCTTGTTTCCTGCAAGAGAGAAGCGGTCAACAGTTTTCAATGATGCCGGCAAGACATCATGATGTTCCAAAAATATCAAATCGGTATCGCTGATCAGTATTCTTAATCCATAATATTCGTTATAGAGTCGTCATCTAAAAAATGATGTATCTCAGTCACGCTTTGATTGTGACTGTTCATATGAGTACCATGAGGATCTTGAAGTACATGGGTTCATACGGCCCCTAGCCCCGGGTTAAGCGGAATTAGACACAAGTTACGAAACTCACTCATTACTGGACAATTTGCAAATGAGAGCCTACTTCGTAGGAAAATATCAATGACGAAAAGATTATTTCTGGACGAGGTTTGGCGACTAAGAAGTGATATTAAAAACGGCTTTTTCAGTGCAAAAGGGAAGAAATCCCAGAAAATAATGTCCCTTATAATGTCCCTTAACTAGGTCCCTTAACTAGGTGCCTCCTAAGTTACAAATGAGCCAAAACATGCTCCAGCATTTATCTCTTCTGGACATCATCTATGCACCATGTAAACATATTGTGACTGGTATTAATCTTTACTTTAAAATACTCCTGTTGAAAGAACCGAGTGCCGACGAATATCATTTCCATGGCCGACAAAAATAACACTAATAATAGTAAATTCAACAGTACTCGCAGACCGGCTAGGTCTTGCTAAAGACAAAGTTGTCGACACTATTCGCAACAATGAGAGAAATGTCTCTCTCCGAAGACAACAAACATCGAGCAACGGTAAGATGTAAAAAGTTCTTGCTCGCCTGCAAAATAAATTCGTTATTGTTCTAGCGGATAAGGCCTCCAAAAATATATTTCGAACGTAAATATTACTATTACCAGGTGAACTGACATACTCTGCCTGTGGAATTACATTTAAGGTTTATTCAACAAATGCAAACTGTTAACTAAGTAAATAATTATTTCCCTTCGGATCACTCATACTGATATATATAAGAAATAAAACTACAAAAAATGTAGAGTTTTGAGCTAAACTGTATATTGTACTGCTAAACCGGTTTCGTCCATTTTACTCCCAAAATGCGAAAACACCATGTAAATCTAGATTTATAGCGGGATCCTGAAGCTGCATTAGGAATCTTCTGTTCACTCGATTAACAGGAGTCTTTGGCTTTGGTTTATGGATGCAAAAAATCCTGACTGGGCGACGGCTGAATGACGGATTAGACGCTTGTATACAGGAAATAATATTATTTTTGAGAGAATTATTGTTATTTAAACAATCTCGATTTCGAAGTATTTAAAAACCCCAACAAGTCTTACGAAATAACGAGATGGTAAAATACACATACCGGCTAGACACGCATCCACTTAGGATTTATCGACTCTTTATAGTATTGTTCCTCATCAGAGTGTTATTGATCATCGTAGGCTTTCTTAAATTCCACTACGCGAAAAGGATATTATCATGATTAGAATGCTTCTTTGTTTACTGAATTGTTTGAATTCCCCATTAACAGGATGTATATGCGCACAGATGTCTAAATGTGTAGAGATTTTGCACCACTTTTGGCAGACCTATATCTTTTCTCGTATGAATACGCATATATGAAGAAATTATCAAAAGATAACCATTGCAAAGTCCATTCCTTCTCGTGCAAAAAAAAAGCTATATATGCGATCGCCTCGCTTGGAATAATACCTATATAGGGACTGCTGTGAAAGATAGACCCTACGGAAAGAAAGACGATTGCAATTTTGACATATATAGTTACCCACCAATTTTTCGATCAAAGTATTCCAGAAGGACCTGTATCTGGCATATCTCGCCTCGTTGCATTTGCTGGATCCTGTGAAAACTGTGACGATTTCAATCAATGTCACAGAACAATTCTGCGCAAAAGAGGTTATACCAGCAAGCGCCTCCATTCAAATGGAAATATTCCGATTTAATTCTAAGACAAAGTTTGCCCGTCGCACCGACGGGTGCGTTGACGCGTTCCGTATTTTTTTCAGTATGGGGAATATTTTAATCAGTGATATCTGATTATTTTTGACTTAAGTTGCAAAATTTATCCTCAATGTTAGCGTAATGGTCATTTGTCGGAATAGAAGGATAATTTGATTTATATTTACAATAATTAAATTCCCTCCGTATTGTTCGTAAATCCAGCGATTTGATTGGCCGATTAGTACTAAATTTTTCGGTTCATACTTCAATGAATCTAAAAATATAATATGCCACGCCCACAACTGCACTACTTTTTTTTGCTATAAATAGCACTGGACCACTGGACGTAGTGTAAATCGATTCAGATTTTAGTGCATAATATTGCTGAAATAATACCAACAGAAAACTCTAAAACCAACTGGAAAGAGTCAATTTGAATATTTATTTGTATTGCGAAAATTGTTTGTAGAATTACAAGAATTTCGAAGAGAAAAGAGCCGAGATAATGTCTGTCTGCCCTGGAAATCAGCTGATCAGCAATAATAAATGGACATCTCCGTGACCTTGAACGAGATCTTGACATTAGGTTTTCGCTTACCCACTTTTATCACAAATCATTATAAAGAAATTATCACACCCGGTGAACTCCTGAAACCCACATCCTACCTGAAAGTTTGGTAAGATGTTCCATTCATTCGTTACCGTTCATCCACCGGCACTGTTGTGGTGCGGGTCGGGGACGGGCGAGTTTTGCACTGATGGAAATCAAAGGGAATATGTCGTCCTCTCTCACGAAACCAAGCACAACAATTGACAAATTATACGGACTGCCACGATAAGCTGATGTATGCAACAAATATCGTTCCGTACTGCAGATGTCCGATAAAATCCCTCCAGTCAAGGGGGGGGGGGAGTGTTACAGATTGTTGATTCCACAAAACCTGCTAGGTGGCCTACGAGTGCAACATCATCGTTCAATCGCTGTTCATAAAGGCTGCAATCAGCTCACCAGAACTGTATACACTTCGAAATCTGTGAAAGAAGATCAATTTTTACGTTTCCTGTCTGATATCACACAAATGTATGCGTCCGCTCGAACACAACACAGCACACTCCCTCGATTACACTACAGTCCACGTGCGACGGGTACAGGCGATGAATGATGCAGAGTTTCGTCACATTATTGATCTGAGCGGACACCGAAAGGAAGAAAGTTCCGTTATAAACTGCGACAGAGAATGTTCCCCAGGTCAGAAAACAACACAATGATCAGTGAAATCGTCCTCCGTGTGCCTGCCCGGGGCGCGGTAAAACAGCAAGAAAATTCATCGCCCAGTCGGCTGATCAGTCGGCTCTGAATGGAATATTCCCGGCAGGGCCAACTCAACTCGAGCAATTTCTCCTCTTCTGCATGGTTTCATATCTCATTCTTCCTTCGCAGAATTTCTTGTGTGTTTCAGTTTTCCTGACCTAAATAATTATCCCTGACTGAGAAGTTTTCCCTCCAATGGCTCCATACACAATGTGCAACAAACTGTCAAACTGAAAACTGTTTGAACCGCGCTAGGCCGACCGAGTGAGGTGCGCGTGCACTGAGACGTTGCTAGCAGTTACGAACTTTGTTGACTGTATTTATACGCGCAGTGTTTTGTACTGTTACAAGAATTAAACAGAAGAATTCGTTCGTTTCACATTCAATTTCTTCTCTTATTGGATTAGTTTTGCTTGATTAATTTAATTATAAGGATTGACTGTGATTTTTTTTACGTTCATTGGGGTATGAACTTAAAAACCGCTGTGCAAACTTTGTATGATCCGCTACGCGGAATCATACAGTTTGCACAGCGGTTTTTAAGTTCATACCCCAATGAACGTAAAAAAAATCACAGTCAATCCTTAAATATTTGAACCCCTTATCAGTAGCTAAAAATATTTCCCATGCTGTAGGTATAAGCAAGAGAGAAAAGTACGAACCACACATATACGCCAGGAATCACGAGTCAGTACACATGTAGGTGCGCCGGACAAACCTTTGTCTAAGTCTTATATAAAGATTGCACACTGACGGCAAAATACGACGGTCGCGTAGTAGATCTCTGGGGCTACCCACCAACTTGTGTCTAATTTCTTCTTAATCCAGACACATCTGCTCCCTTATAATAATATCGCATTATTAAGACTGGGCATAGGCATACTGTTCTTTGGCAATGCAGCCTTCGATATTCTTCTTCAGCCTCTTGTAAAGGTGAATGCAATCCCCAGTGTTGTCCAGCAGGCGAGATAAGTATACGTCGCTGGCCCTTCTGGAATATTACTGTCCGGAAAGGGATAGTTACCTCTGTCATTGTAATTGTATCCGTTGCCATAATCGATGGATTCCTTCAGATCAGCCTTGGTGGCATTTGAGAAATTCACTGAAGATTCCGGTGGATCATGAAGTTCAGACCCTTTCCGCCACAAATATGACAGGAAGAATCTCTCTCGTGGAATAATGACAAAACAGATGATTACGGGTAATTTCGACTAAGATCTATCCTTTTTCTGAGTAATACAATTCTAGAAATGTCTTCAATGGTGTATGGATTCATGGTAAAGTTTCCAAATAATGAGTTTGTCTCTAACAAATCAGGCGTTGATAGACAAAGCAGCTCTTTGCAGATGAAGGAATTGTGTCCCATTCTAAGAACATCTGCACCTCGAGGTTATATAGGGATGCGTAATCTTCAGTCAAGATACCATCTCATGGGGTCACCTTGAACAATCACAAAAAAGGCGCAGCTGAGATGTACTAGAACTTTCCGGAAATTCTATGGATTTCACTTTATTATAAATAACTAGCCATTAGTAATTATTTACGTTTTTTGCCGGACCAGTGGTAATGATTCACGATTGTTTTACGAGATTCAAGATCGCTCTCCCCACAAATCCCACGTAATACCCTCAGGACGGGTCACAGAAAAATGATTTTGCCATCATGGATTTGGAATCGACACAAACTTATAATAGTGTTAATAGAGTTTTATTTAACGTCTGCTCAGATTTCGTGCGGGTCTTTAGATTATTGATGCGGAACCTTCGTGTGGACCACTGATTCCTATTTACTGTCGGGTCTGACAGCTACATTCACGAATGTACAGCCACATTAAATAATATACAGCTAGATTCAAGAATATATGGTTGCATTAAAAATGTACAACTACATTCAAGAATGTACAGCTACATTGAAGAATGTACAGCTGCATCTGAGGCACATACCAGTAACCTTCAGCTCGACCGATCCATATTAGAGCCAAATAATAATTTTACTCATCTGGACGATTGTTTGTCTATTGCAAATTCCCATAGATTCTCATTTGTCGGCTTTCTGCCGAGGAGAATTTACATTTCTTCGATATCTGAACAAAATCCATGGTTAGAAACAAAAACACAGGGAGGAAAACAATGCTGATTGCAAGGTTGCTGTAAGTCCTTTTCATTGGATGCAGGATAACGCTTTGTGCCAGTTGCCCTATATTGATTGATACGCTTTTGGTGGCTTCCATATTATTAGAAGTCAATGGGGCCCAGTGCAAGCCCGACATTGCTTTGTCGGTAGCGTGTTATTAAACGTGTATTGTTCTCTTGCGTTGAAATTGAAGTCGGTCTACAGGAGCTGTTCTTACTAAATGCATTGAAATAATAAGCTATTTGTTTATCGCTCTCCTTGGTGAGAGAAGCAAACAAACCCTGTCTATACTATTCTGCTCTCAATCTATAGTGTTTTAGGTCAACAATGTTTTCCCCACTAGTGCAGCGTTAAAAAAGAAATCCATCACCGCCATTTTGTGCGTTAGGAGGAAGGCTAAAAGTCAAGTTGTTTTGTTCTCATTTGTTTACCTACTTGCACGAAACATATATAGGTGTGAAATGAATCAATCTGAGAGAGACTTGGTGTCTCCATCCGTTCTTTTGCACGGTGATAGGAATGTTTTTCCTGTGGAAACGTTCAACAAAAGCCACTGCCTGGATAGGGCGAAATTGATTTCCTATGCACTCGATCGTTTTCAATTTATGTCTAGCTGGCCACGCTAGCCAGCAATTACTCGATCACAGACAATGGCTAGTGCAAATAAACCCTGGCCTGATACAGTACTGACATCTCGGTGACATCGGGAAATTATGGTTTATTCCTTCATTTTATCAAAGCCATAAAAGAGTTAGATGGGACGTTAGCGATATACCAAATATATATTGGTAATGAAAATGAAAGGAATCCAGACCTGGCCATTGTTGTACCTAACAGGAGTGGTTTATGAAGTAGTAAAGTTACAAGGAACGAGCTGAGGAATTGATAACCACAGAAATGACCCATTCTGACTGTGACAGCTGACTTTCGGGTTAATGGATCCCGTGTTGAAGAAGCCATATCCAGGGGCTTCGCAAATGTTAATGACCTGCTCGGTATGCACGGCTGAAACAGTTGCGTGACCTCTACTCTTTATCTTCCAGGCCACATGGGAGGATATCCAGATTGACATTACTTCTAAATCTTCTTATGAACACGTTGAAGCTCGTTTATCAGTATCCTGTCAGTCGTGTACATGATGTCAGCCTGTTTTTATTTGTCTAATCCATTGACCTTCAAGGAAGTGTGAATTCAGTTATTTACCTTTTTATTTGGCTATTGATTTTGTTTCCCGGACAACTAATGTAGATCTGGCGTAATGTTCCATGGGAAAATAAATAGATGGTTCGAATCCTGGACCTGTACACCCTGGTATTGGTGATGTGACATCGCCCGCACAGGCCTATATTTTCGATTGATTGGACATATGGCAGACCTATATCTTTTCTCGTATGAATACGCATATATGAAGAAATTGTCAAAAGATAACCAGTGCAAAGTCCATTCCTTCTCGTGCAAAAAAAGGCTATATATGCGATCGCCTCGCTTTGGATAATACCTATATAGGCACTGCTGTGAAAGATAGACCCTACGGAAAGAAAGACGATTACAATTTTGACATAGTTACCCACCAATTTTTCGATAAAAGTATTCCAGAAGGATCTGTATCTGGCATATCTCGCCTCGTTGCATTTGCTGGATCCTGTGAAAACTGTGACGATTTCAATCAATGTCACAGAACAATTCTGCGCAAAAGAGGTTATACCAGCAAGCGTCTCCATTCAAATGGAAATATTCCGATTTAATTCTAAGACAAAGTTTGCCCGTCGCACCGACGGTTGCGTTGACGCGTTCCGTATTTTTTCAGTATGGGGAATATTTTAATCAGTGATATCTGGATTATTTTTGACTTAAATTTGCAAAATTTATCCTCAATGTAAGCGTAATGGTCATTTGTCGGAATAGAAGGATAATTTGATTTATATTTACAATATTTGAACCAGTTATCAGTAGTTAAAAATATTTCCCATGCTGTAGGTATAAGCAAGAGAGAAAAGTACGAACCACACATATACGCCAGGAATCACGAGTCAGTACACATGTAGGTGCGCCGGACAAACCTTTGTCTAAGTCTTATATAAAAATTGCACACTGACGGCAAAATACGACGGTCGCGTAGTAGATCTCTGGGGCTACCCACCAACTTGTGTCTAATTTCTTCTTAATCCAGACACATCTGCTCCCTTATAATAATATCGCATTATTAAGACTGGGCATAGGCATACTGTTCTTTGGCAATGCAGCCTTCGATACTCTTCTTCAGCCTCTTGTAAAGGTGAATGCAATCCCCAGTGTTGTCCAGCAGGCGAGATAAGTATACGTCGCTGGCCCTTCTGGAATATTACTGTCCGGAAAGGGATAGTTACCTCTGTCATTGTAATTGTATCCGTTGCCATAATCGATGGATTCCTTCAGATCAGCCTTGGTGGCATTTGAGAAATTCACTGAAGATTCCGGTGGATCATGAAGTTCAGACCCTTTCCGCCACAAATATGACAGGAAGAATCTCTCTCGTGGAATAATGACAAAACAGATGATTACGGGTAATTTCGACTAAGATCTATCCTTTTTCTGAGTAATACAATTCTAGAAATGTCTTCAATGGTGTATGGATTCATGGTAAAGTTTCCAAATAATGAGTTTGTCTCTAACAAATCAGGCGTTGATAGACAAAGCAGCTCTTTGCAGATGAAGGAATTGTGTCCCATTCTAAGAACATCTGCACCTCGAGGTTATATAGGGATGCGTAATCTTCAGTCAAGATACCATCTCATGGGGTCACCTTGAACAATCACAAAAAAGGCGCAGCTGAGATGTACTAGAACTTTCCGGAAATTCTATGGATTTCACTTTATTATAAATAACTAGCCATTAGTAATTATTTACGTTTTTTGCCGGACCAGTGGTAATGATTCACGATTGTTTTACGAGATTCAAGATCGCTCTCCCCACAAATCCCACGTAATACCCTCAGGACGGGTCACAGAAAAATGATTTTGCCATCATGGATTTGGAATCGACACAAACTTATAATAGTGTTAATAGAGTTTTATTTAACGTCTGCTCAGATTTCGTGCGGGTCTTTAGATTATTGATGCGGAACCTTCGTGTGGACCACTGATTCCTATTTACTGTCGGGTCTGACAGCTACATTCACGAATGTACAGCCACATTAAATAATATACAGCTAGATTCAAGAATATATGGTTGCATTAAAACTGTACAACTACATTCAAGAATGTACAGCTGCATCTGAGGCACATACCAGTAACCTTCAGCTCGACCGATCCATATTAGAGCCAAATAATAATTTTACTCATCTGGACGATTGTTTGTCTATTGCAAATTCCCATAGATTCTCATTTGTCGGCTTTCTGCCGAGGAGAATTTACATTTCTTCGATATCTGAACAAAATCCATGGTTAGAAACAAAAACACAGGGAGGAAAACAATGCTGATTGCAAGGTTGCTGTAAGTCCTTTTCATTGGATGCAGGATAACGCTTTGTGCCAGTTGCCCTATATTGATTGATACGCTTTTGGTGGCTTCCATATTATTAGAAGTCAATGGGGCCCAGTGCAAGCCCGACATTGCTTTGTCGGTAGCGTGTTATTAAACGTGTATTGTTCTCTTGCGTTGAAATTGAAGTCGGTCTACAGGAGCTGTTCTTACTAAATGCATTGAAATAATAAGCTATTTGTTTATCGCTCTCCTTGGTGAGAGAAGCAAACAAACCCTGTCTATACTATTCTGCTCTCAATCTATAGTGTTTTAGGTCAACAATGTTTTCCCCACTAGTGCAGCGTTAAAAAAGAAATCCATCACCGCCATTTTGTGCGTTAGGAGGAAGGCTAAAAGTCAAGTTGTTTTGTTCTCATTTGTTTACCTACTTGCACGAAACATATATAGGTGTGAAATGAATCAATCTGAGAGAGACTTGGTGTCTCCATCCGTTCTTTTGCACGGTGATAGGAATGTTTTTCCTGTGGAAACGTTCAACAAAAGCCACTGCCTGGATAGGGCGAAATTGATTTCCTATGCACTCGATCGTTTTCAATTTATGTCTAGCTGGCCACGCTAGCCAGCAATTACTCGATCACAGACAATGGCTAGTGCAAATAAACCCTGGCCTGATACAGTACTGACATCTCGGTGACATCGGGAAATTATGGTTTATTCCTTCATTTTATCAAAGCCATAAAAGAGTTAGATGGGACGTTAGCGATATACCAAATATATATTGGTAATGAAAATGAAAGGAATCCAGACCTGGCCATTGTTGTACCTAGCAGGAGTGGTTTATGAAGTAGTAAAGTTACAAGGAACGAGCTGAGGAATTGATAACCACAGAAATGACCCATTCTGACTGTGACAGCTGACTTTCGGGTTAATGGATCCCGTGTTGAAGAAGCCATATCCAGGGGCTTCGCAAATGTTAATGACCTGCTCGGTATGCACGGCTGAAACAGTTGCGTGACCTCTACTCTTTATCTTCCAGGCCACATGGGAGGATATCCAGATTGACATTACTTCTAAATCTTCTTATGAACACGTTGAAGCTCGTTTATCAGTATCCT
The DNA here is from genome assembly GCA_036873755.1 of Hanleya hanleyi. Taxonomy (NCBI): domain Eukaryota; kingdom Metazoa; phylum Mollusca; class Polyplacophora; order Lepidopleurida; family Hanleyidae; genus Hanleya; species Hanleya hanleyi. Next base: position 96,435 of record JAVTVY010029621.1, on the reverse strand, counting down.
GTCAGTCGTGTACATGATGTCAGCCTGTTTTTATTTGTCTAATCCATTGACCTTCAAGGAAGTGTGAATTCAGTTATTTACCTTTTTATTTGGCTATTGATTTTGTTTCCCGGACAACTAATGTAGATCTGGCGTAATGTTCCATGGGAAAATAAATAGATGGTTCGAATCCTGGACCTGTACACCCTGGTATTGGTGATGTGACATCGCCCGCACAGGCCTATATTTTCGATTGATTGGACATATGGCAGACCTATATCTTTTCTCGTATGAATACGCATATATGAAGAAATTGTCAAAAGATAACCATTGCAAAGTCCATTCCTTCTCGTGCAAAAAAAAGCTATATATGCGATCGCCTCGCTTTGGATAATACCTATATAGGTATTGCTGTGAAAGATAGACCCTACGGAAAGAAAGACGATTACAATTTTGACATAGTTACCCACCAATTTTTCGATAAAAGTATTCCAGAAGGATCTGTATCTGGCATATCTCGCCTCGTTGCATTTGCTGGATCCTGTGAAAACTGTGACGATTTCAATCAATGTCACAGAACAATTCTGCGCAAAAGAGGTTATACCAGCAAGCGTCTCCATTCAAATGGAAATATTCCGATTTAATTCTAAGACAAAGTTTGCCCGTCGCACCGACGGTTGCGTTGACGCGTTCCGTATTTTTTCAGTATGGGGAATATTTTAATCAGTGATATCTGGATTATTTTTGACTTAAATTTGCAAAATTTATCCTCAATGTAAGCGTAATGGTCATTTGTCGGAATAGAAGGATAATTTGATTTATATTTACAATATTTGAACCAGTTATCAGTAGTTAAAAATATTTCCCATGCTGTAGGTATAAGCAAGAGAGAAAAGTACGAACCACACATATACGCCAGGAATCACGAGTCAGTACACATGTAGGTGCGCCGGACAAACCTTTGTCTAAGTCTTATATAAAAATTGCACACTGACGGCAAAATACGACGGTCGCGTAGTAGATCTCTGGGGCTACCCACCAACTTGTGTCTAATTTCTTCTTAATCCAGACACATCTGCTCCCTTATAATAATATCGCATTATTAAGACTGGGCATAGGTATACTGTTCTTTGGCAATGCAGCCTTCGATACTCTTCTTCAGCCTCTTGTAAAGGTGAATGCAATCCCCAGTGTTGTCCAGCAGGCGAGATAAGTATACGTCGCTGGCCCTTCTGGAATATTACTGTCCGGAAAGGGATAGTTACCTCTGTCATTGTAATTGTATCCGTTGCCATAATCGATGGATTCCTTCAGATCAGCCTTGGTGGCATTTAAGAAATTCACTGAAGATTCCGGTGAATCATGAAGTTCAGACCCTTTCCGCCACAAATATGACAGGAAGATTCTCTCTCGTGGAATAATGACAAAACAGATGATTACGGGTAATTTCGACTAAGATCTATCCTTTTTCTGAGTAATACAATTCTAGAAATGTCTTCAATGGTGTTTGGATTCATGGTAAAGTTTCCAAATAATGAGTTTGTCTCTAACAAATCAGGCGTTGATAGACAAAGCAGCTCTTTCCAGATGAAGGAATTGTGTCCCATTCTAAGAACATCTGCACCTCGAGGTTATATAGGGACGCGTAACCTTCAGTCAAGATACCATCTCATGGGGTCACCTTGAACAATCACAAAAAAGGCGCAGCTGAGATGTACTAGAACTTTCCGGAAATTCTATGGATTTCACTTTATTATAAATAACTAGCCATTAGTAATTATTTACGTTTTTTGCCGGACCAGTGGTAATGATTCACGATTGTTTTACGAGATTTAAGATCGCTCTCCCCACAAATCCCACGTAATACCCTCAGGACGGGTCACAGAAAAATGATTTTGAAAAATCAATATTGATTGATACGCTTTTGGTGGCTTCCATATTATTAGAAGTCAATGGGGCCCAGTGCAAGCACGACACTGCTTTGTCGGTAGCGTGTTATTAAACGTGTATTGTTCTCTTGCGTTGAAATTGAAGTCGGTCTACAGGAGCTGTTCTTACTAAATGCATTGAAATAATAAGTTATTTGTTTATCACTCTCCTTGGTGAGAGAAGCAAACAAACCCTGTCTATACTATTCTACTCTCAATCTACAGTGTTTTAGGTCAATAATGCTTTCCCCACTAGTGCAGCGTTAAAAAAGAAATCCATCACCGCCATTTTGTGCGTTAGGAGGAAGGCTAAAAGTCAAGTTGTTTTGTTCTCATTTGTTTACCTACTTGCACGAAACATATATAGGTGTGAAATGAATCAATCTGAGAGAGACTTGGTGTCTCCATCCGTTCTTTTGCACGGTGATAGGAATGTTTTTCCCGTGGAAACGTTCAACAAAAGCCACTGCCTGGATAGGGCGAAATTGATTTCCTATGCACTCGATCGTTTTCAATTTATGTCTAGCTGGCCACGCTAGCCGGCAATTACTCGATCACAGACAATGGCTAGTGCAAATAAACCCTGGCCTGATACAGTACTGACATCTCGGTGACATCGGGAAATTATGGCTTATTCCTTCATTTTATCAAAGCCATAAAAGAGTTAGATGGGACGTTAGCGATATACCAAATATATATTGGTAATGAAAATGAAAGGAACCCAGACCTGGCCATTGTTGTACCTAGCAGGAGTCGTTTATGAAGTAGTAAAGTTACAAGGAACGAGCTGAGGATTTGATAACCACAGAAATGACCCATTCTGGGCGATTTTTCTCTCGGTGTACAGTTACAACACATATAAGTGACATGACTTCACAGTGCCGGGTATAGCCTTCTGGTTAACCTATTCTAAAGCACATACCAAGAATCTAACGATTCGCGATATGTGTTGTATCTCAGATACGCTTTTATTGTACCTGTTCATGTGGCAACTTGGATGACATGATCACCCGGCCCCTAACACCGGCATAAGCGGTATTAGATACAAATCTAGAGAGCTATGATGGAAATGCTCTGACAACTCGTATATCGGTAATTGGTGAGCTGTGTCGCTGTGACTACCCTGACACTGAGGATTGGTGAGCTGTATCGTCGTCAGATGAAAATAACGGCATTTAGCACAAAAGACTAGTCTGTAAGGCGCGATGTCGACCCACCATCAGCCAGTTGGTTTTCCAGATCTATGGTGCCTTGAATCTGATAATTATAGCTTATGTTTATTAGATTTTCATTGGACCCTGGCGATAATTGAATTTCATTGGGCCCTGGTGATAAATGAGTCCTACCAAACTAGTGTCCTCATTACTAACTCCAGAATTCTCTCTGGGCAACGGCTGCTAACTGAAGGTCGGATCGGATGCTCCATTGCTTCCGAAAGACAAGTTTCAGATCTCAAGATACAATAACATCACCATGTAGTCCATTGTAGTGGTTCTGAAATAAAGAAAAAGAACAACTTCACAAAAATACATTTTAAAATATTCATAATTGCTTACTGGAGTTCAAGGAGACGACCCAACACCCGTTTTGATACCCTCTCTTGAGCGTAATATTCTAGACGGACCATGTCTACATTCTTCCTAATATATATGGCTTGAAGTTTCAATCAAAGCCATAATGCATTAAGTCATACTATCATGTTCTGAATCTTTGGGGCCGAGTTTGCCTTTATTTGTCAGATGTTGATTATAAAGGTCATGAACAGGAAAACAGAATACTTGATATCTGGTCCATCATAGTCATTTGTCAACATCGTTAGAAACTCATGAACTTATGGAACAGAAACGTCTAAACAGATGACGGCCCCTAAGTTGGACTGAATTACGCAGTTAACTTGTCCGGTACTGACCTTTAACTACTATCTCCAAAGACCACCCAGTGTTGCTCAGGCAAAAGTTGGATGTATACCCCCTGTAAATAACGTAGCATTCCAAGTATCTCATGTGAAAGAATTTCGCGGAATATGCCGGCGAAAACTAATATTTCATTATTTTCAGTTCTGATCGCTGCATTTTTACTAGCCTTTTAATTATGCCTCGTGTGAGAGGTAAACGAATTTTGCGGGAATTTATGGCTAAAACTACTATTTCAATTTATTTCAATTTTGATCGCAGTATTTGTCACTAGCCGTTTAATTATTCATTGTTTGCTGGTGAACAATGGACAATTTGATTGAGAGCAAGCCGTGTGTTTGTTACTTCAAGTCCATACTCTCACCAGGACAAACATTGTCTTAGACTCTATACACACTGGACATACACGCCATCAGATAATCTAAGCTAACATGGTCAATTGCTTGCAATGAAACCACTTCTTGCTATGCACTGCTTGTGATCGCGTCTTGAATACCAAACATTGATGGCAATAAAAGTGAACCCGTGTTTCTTATCTATGATACGTGGAAAAAATCGAAGTTTCCACTTAATCCTGCAGTCAGGTTCATGATTGATTTATTCAATGCCAGTTTCTTAACTCCCGACCTCTTTGGCAAGGCTTACTGTGTTAGGATCAATTTCCTTCTCATGGCCACTTGGCGATAAGAAGCCCGGAGCGAACAAGAGCTCACCTAGAGCCTTCCGATTGACCGAGTGTTCTTGTTTACCGTTATCGACAAGCTTGAGCGAGCTGCTAACTGGAAGAGTATATATTCGCTCCAATTTACCAATAACGTAATATGACTATCTGGTGTATCTGTTCTTTAAACATTGGAGTGCCATCATACTTTGTAAGTCTTCAGTACTATATCCACATGAAATTACAAGTTAATACATGTACACTCATTGGTTTTACACGGAGGTCAATGAATTCCTGTTCGACGGTACACGCGAATGGTTGCTTGGATATAAAACGAGTTACATAAGTTACTGTGAAGTCGAAAATTATACTGTTTAAGATTGTGGCGTGGTTTCTGGATAATGGACTGCTGTGTGCCGTTTGCAAAATTTGATTCGTTTCCAAATTTTTATTGGGTAATAAGTTTACTTATTTGTGAAAACTGAATCTGGGGTCGTGTGTTTGTCTCCCCCGCGCACACCCTTTCACCTTTTCCAGAGTTTCGATTCCATCGGCGATGACATTTACATGCAAATATTCATTTCCGGATGGCTGTCAGCTCTAAACCAGGACAGGCATTGTGTACACTCTGGTTTGTCTCAACAATGGTCTGGCCATTAACCTGAGTTAGGATTCTACTCTCCTACCATTATTTGTCCTGATCTTGATCAACATTTGACGTGATAGTTGTATAGGCGAATGCTGTATGGACATAAATATATTATAGTGGTATAGATTTATACAAGGTCTTCCACATAACTGTGACATTGTTTTTTCAGCAGCGGTTAAAGGTTCCCGTAACCTATTTGATCGCTTCCAATACATGCTAAACCGCTGCATATTCTGCATGTATATCAATGCTAACATAAGTTCTCTAGAACTCACATGTGAAACAAAAATAATGGTTTGTGTACTTTGCGGAGAATGCATGAATACATCGGGGTTTATTGATTTCCATTGACTGGCCCAGTATGTGTTAAATCACACGTTATCTGTATTAAAGCAACAAAATCATAGAGCTCGCCTCCAAGCAATCATAGAGCTCACTTCTAAGCAATCATAGAGCCCACCTCCAAGCAATCATAGAGCTCACCTCTAAGCAATCCTAGAGCTCATCTCTAAGCAATCATAGAGCTCACCTTCCAGCAATCATAGTTCTCACCTCCAAGCAATCATAGACCTCTCCTCCAAGCAATCATAGAGCTGCCCTCCAAGCAATCATATAGAGCTCTCCTAAAAGCAATCATAGAGCTCACCTCCTAGCAATCATATATCTCTCCTCAAAGCAATCTCGGTGTTGGATAAAATAATGTACCTGTATTCAGCAATCCTGAATATGTAATGCTCCTTTGAAAACAAATTTGGGCATCGTCAATCAACTTTTCGAAGGAGACTAATATACTTGGTTTTTTATCCAATCAAAAAATTGGAGTGATACTAATTTCCGAATCCGTAACCTGGACTGTGTTCTGTACTAAAACTCGAAGACAGTTTCTGCTTACGGATTGATATATTCATTCATATATACCCGCTCGATTGCAGTTGAGTTCGAAGAATTTTGTACACTTGGACAATCTGCCGTGTTAAGCAATGTGCATGCTGACGTTTTCTTGTTCAGTGATGAGCTCATCTTGCAGACGCATATGGAGCTTGCAGTATATACATATAGCAGAAAAAAGCTAGCAACGGATCTATCTTAAAGGTTTGTGGTAACATACACAAAGTGTATATTACAGATTCTCTCGTGTATCTAACGTTTACCACGATTACTATCTACATACCTGTGTGAGTGGAATTCGCTTCTATAAACCCTTAAACTACGGTGGGTGGATATTTTGCGTCTAGAAGCATAGCAAAAACAAATATTTGGAATGGCAGAACGCCTCCAGGGTCTCCAGGTATTACAAATAATAAAATAATCTCGGGGAATATAAAAACACGTGTACCCTGAGATAAATCTGTTTGCCTTCAAGTTGAAGGGATTACGATAGGTGCTGAGACAATCAATCAAACCTAGCAACAGTATACTTAGAGATACAAAACAAAACAAAAACACAAAAAAACAAGCCCCAAAGCTAGGTGACGCATTGATTCGAACAATACGCATACAAACACGTCAGATGTATAAGTATAACAAATGGAGTTGCTTTCATCTAGAGAAGACTAAATCACATGAGGACACTGCATTTTTCTATATATCCCTTTTCGGATATTAATCTGTCAGCTGATTTCTGGCAGATCAGCAGATACGGAACTGAATATTTTTGAGTTACCGGAGTACTTAATTATCGGATACAAAAACAAACATTATAAATGCATGTGGTGTAGATATTTTTCCTGGTAACGTTTGCCAAAGGTTGTAGAAAACTTCCATCCCATCGAGTCCATTAATATAATAAGTCTCTGGACATCAATTGTTTTGGTAGCATCGAAGAGAAATGAATGAACCCCGTTGGTCTTGAGCTGCATCTTTTTGAAACTGGAATATAAACATCACAATGTATATAATTTAGTGGAGAAGGAATCATGAATACTTCTGATCTACCATAACTTACCCCTAAATCTGATTTTTTCCATAGACCACAAAAATAACACGGACACGGCAAATATGAAATTTCGAGCCTAAACTTAATTCTAAGCACGAATCTTGTCAGCTTGTTGTACTTGTTGTACTTGTTGTACTTGTTATACTTGTTGTACTTGTTATACTTGTTGTACTTGTTGTACTTGTTTTATTGTTAAACATGTTTAGGATGCGAACACAAAATACGATTTTTAAATAAAAAATGGCATCACTCAGAAGCGTCATCGATATAGCTGGCGGAACCAAAGTCCTTTTCTGAAAATATCATTATTAGCCCCAGGCAAAGAAGATCTCAAACTTTCAGTTCAAGAGTTTCCTAAATATCTGTTAAATGGCTGATATGATGTAGTTGAAAAGTTTGCATTTAATGATGCAGTTTGTTGTGGTAATTTTATTGCAATTAGAAAGTAAATATTTGACCATTTCACAAAGAAATCACTCTTGGAACTTACCTTATTGAACTGTAATCCCAGATAATTCCACTTGGGTCAACTTGCTCCAAAATAACACCACAATATTCTTCAAATGAAAAGGTAAACGATCCTACAAATATCTGTGATTCACACAACAAACTTCAACCTGTAATAGGACGTAGTTGGCTATAATTTTCAAAATTTCACACCATTGTAAGGGTTAATACATTAATATTCATGAACCTATCACCTACTCCGTAAAACTATTCCCTTGGTTACAAGATGGTGGGAACGTTTGCAAATTGTAGCAAACTAGCATTCTTATTTTGACCTGAATTTTATTTGGTTGAATTTGCTTGTGTGGATGACAGTTATTTGTAGGATCGTCTGCCTTATGAGTTGAGGATTATTTAGTGTTATTCTCGAGCAGTTTGACCAAGTGGAATTCTGTGGCTGTACAGTTCATTGAGGTAAGTTCGAAGAGGGTTTCCTTTGTGAACTGGCCCTATATATCCTCTCTAATTACATCCAATAATCACACTAAACTAACCATTACATACGAAAAGTTCATCCACATCCTGTAAGGTATATAGGAGATATTTAGGAAACACTGTCGGGGATTGTCATTTGAACTGAAACTTTGGGACCTTCTTTTTTTCATTAATAGATTCAAGGTCTGAATGAGTGCCACTCAATAATGGCAACAGATCACAGGGCTTCTGGTTTTAAATCGACAGGCGTGTGCTAAGCAGCGCAGCTCAGAAAACCTGGGCGTGGTCTTATTGCCGTATACTAGTATTAGCCGTTGTCTTATTCCTGGGAAACGAGATTTTGCAGAGTAAAAGGGAGATTCTGTATGAAGGAAATTTGTGACCGTCATAATTTTTTACGTTTAAATTGCATCGATCTGCCGAATATTCTCTCTCTCTAATATTCGGACTCTAATATTCGGAAACTGAGAGAAGGTCAAAAGGAAAATAACCGTATACTGTACTTAGAGAAAGGAAAAATAATAATGTAGGACAGATACTTTGAATGCCTAACAAAAGTATGTACATTACCATCTTTACAATCATTGTTACTGTACAGTGTGTGTCTAGTCTTGAAACTAAATAAGCCTACTCCGCCAAATATTGCATTTTTCCGAGTAGCCCTAAAACTCAGTATAAGTGTAGATCTGCTGTAAACAATATGATAGTCACAATCAATTTGGATATAGATTCTTTTGAGCTCGACTGGGTACGTTAAGATGGAAATGTTTATATCACTTGTGACTTGATGTTGCATTCTGGGATGTTCGTTTTGTAAGAAGATTAGTGATACGGAAAAAAAAGCAATTACTTTGCCTTTATTACGAGATAAGAAGCGACAGATGGAAGATTCCATGGGCTAAATAATTAAAACCGGCAATTTTAGTAGTTGAAGTCTTCTCTTTACGTTTGACATTTGAAGCTGTCCTGTTGTGACGTATGGAATGGATTACAGCATTTAATGTGATTCCTGTCGACGAGGGGGAAATTGAGGTGCTGACATGTAGACGGTTGCTGAAGGGGCTTTACCGCAGACGGGATGTGCTTTGTCACACAGTCGGGGTTTGTCTTACATACTACTTGGACACTTTGAAATATTACACACAGAAACTGCTCGAGTCTGAAATTAAATCACTCGTAGAAAACAACTTAGTCGGCTTTTGTCGGGTTCTGGATTTAACGAGTGAGCTCGCAAAGGCTACATCAGAGATTTCTCTGCCCGGACAAAGCTGATGGATTGCACCGTGATCAACTCTGACACCAGTGCCCTATTGCCAGCCTGAGGCCGCTAGAAACTTTTTCCGAAAGTCTGTATCCCTTGCTTAATGATTTATCAAGTTACAGTGTACGATCACTTCAAACACCAGGGAAAAGAAATCAGAAAAATACTGATTTATCTCTGGATTAGCTTTGATATCTGTCAAGTCGTAAAAAAAGGAGAAGGATCAACAGATTCCTTTGTGGACCATGGGAGAAGGCTGCAGCTTCTGGCGTCCTTAACTGAATATCAACTTGGGTCGTCTAAATTCGTTTTACAGTTTATTCCAATACCGGCGATGGGCTATGATACAATGAAATCGAATTGTTCTGGAAGTTGACAGTAACATCATGCTCTCCATACCATCATCCCGAAAACCATCGATGAACATACGACAGATGTTTCGTTACTGTCTCAAAGAACCTGCAAATTAAATATCATATACGAAAGAAAGCTTCCAGTCAGCTTAAAGCATATTATATTGTCGTATGGTCTGAGTAATTTTCCGGTGTTGATTCTGTTCATTATTAGCGCTTTTGATTTGGACGGAAGGGTTCACCTTTAGCCGGCCTTTGTTATTGTAGTAATCACACCTACAGAGGTTTAGCCAGTATAGTGGACAGGCTTACCTGCCGGTTAAACCCCTGAGAGAAGTCGTCTATCACGTCCTGTCAGTCTCAAGTCAAGTCCTTCTCTGGCCTCTTTTGCAAGCCCGCGAGTTACTCTCATTGGCTAGAGGGCAATCAGCGCCCTTTACCAGGTGAGAAAGGGGAGACAACTCTTGTAATAATAATAATAAAGCACTTGTCTCCCCGGCATCACTGACATAATGTTCGTTCAAGTCTAATACTGACAAGTGAGAAAACCTATTCTCACTACACCCTTCTCCCTTTTCTTTTTGGGGAAGGGCATACCAGCGACTGACAGAGTCTAAAACTCCAGTAAAGTATTCCCAATGATAAAAAACATACCATAAAAGTACGGAACTGTACCAAAAGCTTTCTCTACTTTGAACTGGGCTAAAAACCGGACATAACCTAAGAACAATCTACGTAAAATTAGTCCGGCAATAAAATACCCAACCCCAGATCATGGACGCTGATCTCTAACCCCAACCCTCAGGTCGATTTTTCAGCAGACCTCTAATTTCCCCCAAGGAGATCCAAAGGAGCTGGAGCGAACTGGCCCACTTTTGGTACCAGTCCGGCTCACTCTGGAATCTACCTTTCCCTCCCCCCCAACCTCCCCTTCCCCTCATAAATTAAGGGCTCACTGAATTTATAATCTGTCAGCCCCTCTTAAATTGAGAGACTGGCTACACTATACAGCCTGTCAAGAAACAGACTGACTAAGGAAATACTTGCCAGACTCTCCTAAATTGAGGGACTGGCTATATCACACAGTCCAAAAATATGTTTGACAAAATGCACCTGACATTTTATAATCTGTCAGCCCCTCTTAAACTGAGAGACTGGCTACACTATACAGCCTGTCAAGAAACAGACTGACTAATGAAGTAATTGCTAGACCTAGATTGAGGGACTGACTATATCAGACAGTCTATCAAGTTTTGACTAATGACAATAGCGACAATAACTTTCAGACTGTCAGTTTGAAAACCTATCAGTCCCCGATAAATTGAAAGACTGGCTACAATATACAGCCTGTCAAGAAACAGACTGATCAAGAAGTAACTGCCAGACTCCCCTAACTAGAGGGACTGGCTATATCAGATATCCCATCAAGAACAGTCTGACTAAGGCAATAACTGCAAGACACTCAGTCTCTCAATAGTTGACTGGCTAGCGAACATAGTCTGACTAAAACAGTAACTGCCTGTCAGTCCTCCATACATTGTGGGACTACTCATATAGCTCAAGGCTTCAGAAAACCAGTATCCTCTGTATGCATCAACAGACACACACACATGAAGAATCAACGCATGTGAAACACCCGTGCACAAGGTGCCGCTAACACGTCAACTCAACATGTGGATGAAGCTGCAGGACCAGACGGAATATCGGAATTCATTGAACAGAAGTGCATTGCGTTGCTAATGTTACCGCATTGCCAATGATCAATTAGCCAGGGTCTGAATAAACATATCCAAAATGATCCCCGAATTTGATCAGACATAATGCTTCACAGCGAGCATTTAACCAAACACGGTCAAGGCTTGTCCGATGTCTGACTTTTATTTCAGACCCTGATTCATTAAATTTAAACCGGGGTGACAAACACCGGCACATATCTCACTGGGGCTTCCACAGAGAAGACACAAGCAGAGTTGTGGCCACAAACTCTCCTGGCCCTGTGTCTCCAACATGGATTGCCCCATCATTCTCTCCCCTTGTTAAATCATCCCTCACAATTCGCACTCTCCTCGGCAAAAACTCATGTAGCATCCACGTAACTTCCATTTAACATCATTTAACCATTGCCGAATGATGTGCCAAACGTGAGGGCTGAACCCACAGATAAAATTTAACCCAACCCACCATTCCACAACCCCATCCACTCCACTTTCACTCGAGCCTTTCTCCTAACCCCCTAAAAAGTTGAACATATCTCCATCACACAACCACGCAACACACACTGTACATTTTCCCAACAGACATCACATGTTCTCCCAACACACCAACTGTTCTAGAATAGGTACACACACCACACTCTACTGAACACTCAATCTACCAAAAATGATCATTCTAAAATATAGGCCCACACATCACAAATCAACCAACACACCATTATCCAACACCCCACACCACTATTCAACATCCACACATATCACAGATTTCTTGTCAGACATTTTATCATTTTTTTTATCTTTCCCCCCAAAAAGAACAACCTACACAACATCAAACCAAAATGCCACATCACCTACATCAAAATACAAAGACATCAACATCAAAATCAACTCAAACCAGTGTGCTAGATGGCACCACATGCCAATGCCCACTGTCAATCTGCATTGCCCCCTAACATTACCAATGCTAAAAGAGATCTAAACTGAAGCACTGTCCAAACCGGTCATCATGCATTAACATTTTACTGCAGGAACCCCCATGTTCCCAATAACCAGGGCCTTCTTCCTAAAGTCAACGACACAGGCGTAAGCGGACAGAAAGTCCGAGCCCAGTAACAAATCCTGAACCACCGGGGCTACAATCATGTCTCCAAAACAGTTAAACCCTGCAATGGAAAGGGGAACCTGTCGAACCAACATTCCCATACTGGCCGTACCCTGAAATGCACCAGTTAGCTTAATGGGAGTGGATGACAGTCCCGTAAGCCCTAACTTTCCAAATAATTCCGGACTCATCACTGTTACCTGAGAAGCAGTATCCACTATCGCACTCACTGGAACGGACCCGACCCTGACCGGAACTACCATTGCCCCCTTCCGAGCCCCAGACACGGTAACGCCTCTAACGGCAGCAGTCAACCCGGCACCACCTGACGAGGCAGGTCCTCCCGTGGTAACCAACCCATCAAGATTAGTGCGAACGGGGCAACTTCGACTTATGTGCCCTAATTGGCGACAAAGATGGCATCGTATTTGGGGACATCGGAAGCTCTTATGCCCATTTTGTCCACATGAGTAACAGGTAACTCTGTTAATAGGGGCTTCACAGGCTACCGGTAGCTTGGGAGAAGTAACAAGTCTCACTGGAGACTCACCCCGACCCTCCCGTAAAAAATGCCCTCCCACTGACTCGATTTCCGTGGAAACTAGACGGACCCCTGCTACATTCAAAGCTTGATGATTATACAGTGAGGTGTTCACACATGTCAACGCCTCCTGAATAGTTTTGGGGTCTTTCTCCATAGCAAACAAAACTACAGCCTGTGGTTCATGACAACCTTTGAAAAATTGCTCCACGGCTATCGATTCGACTAACTCACGTGGAGCCCCCGGATACCCTCTCACAGCTAACTTAACACACCTATAAACAAAATCAGCCAAGGTGTCATCGGCCCCTCGCTCCTCCACCTGCAACCGATGTCAGATTGCTTGAGGGGGCTCGAGATCGCCATACCGTTTGTCTAAGGCTTCAAATAGCTCATCAAAAGAATTACAAACTGCTTTCGGTAAGAAAGAGTAATACTCGATGGCCTTGCCATGCATGCACTCAGTCAAACGCCTTAGAGATTTTGCCTTGCTCCACTTCCGATCTTGAGCTTCTAATTCAAATTTAATTTTAAACGGCGACCAACCTTTGGCATCCCCGGAAAAATCCAATGTTTTCGGAAGTGGACGGCTGCTACTACGTGTAAAAGGTGATGCCGAGGGGCTACGGCCTCGTGATGTTAAAGGGCTACGGCTACGCCAGCGTACTGTTGGAGGACCACGGAGAAGTCGGCGCGATCTCAAACTCGCTTTATGTTGCCGGATAGGCTGCGAAACATTTGACCCTACTAACTTATCTCTCTTGTCCTCCTGACCAGGAGCAATGCCAGAATGATCAATGGATGGAGAGGAATGGCTACCTCTGTACTCCTCCCCAACCTTACTATGTGAAGGGACGAAAGGGTCAGAGATGAGCACAGAAAGGTGCTCCACCCTCTGATGATACCCTGACCCCTCGCAAGCATTCACCACCCCTGCATCCATATAAGGTGCATGCTGGGCACCCTCACCAGCATTGCATTCCCCACCTCCCAACCCCGGCGTTTGCACAACATTGACCGTAGACAAACTTTCCTGCTCAACATTACCCGATGACAGCCTAACAGCACCGCCACCAGTCTGCACTGAACTAGAATCAGCCCCCACTCTGCATCATGGTCATTATCATTCCAAGTTGTTCCCCCACTGTTTCCCACTTCTCCTGGTTAGATACCAGCTGATCGATTTTGATAACACATTCTGTCAAGGTCCGAGAGAGACTCTGAACAACAGATTCCCTTTCCCCTCTCAAATTTTGTATGTGATTTTCCATTTCAGTTCGCAATTCCCCTACATGTTTTTCAATTAATTCTGAAACATACTCGGGACAACTGCAACCATCTACCCCACTAATAAGAGAATTCTCCATCAAGGAATTCTCATGGACTTGTTCAATATGTGCCGTCAATATGTCTACTGGTACCAGTTCTGTCATGGTGTGAATTGCGAGACTCCACAAAAATGTAAATGAAAATATTCAATAAACCGCAATACACACTTCCAAAATGGCTGCCATGAAATAAATTTACCTGCCTTACTTGATTTGTCACAATACTATTAACCAGACTCGCCTCCAATGGTACAAATCTAGCTACAATAAATTCCAACCAAGCTGCAGGAAAAATAAAATGCGCAGCTCAAAATTTACCGGTCAACCAACTTGACAGCAATGGCTGTGATGCACAATAAATTCTGTTTTCTGTATAAAACAGAAATAAGTAGTTGTGTCAACTACTCACACTCAGTGAGTTTCCGCTCCAGAAACTCACTTATGAGCTGAACGCACACACGTCACCACAGTCAATGCGTTCTAGTGTGCTTATTCAACTCAAACCCATCAGGAAAAATGAAAAAGAACAAGACCTTCAAAACAAGTGCAACACGCGTTACCGCAGTCAACGCGTTGTTGCCACTTCCCTGTGAAGTCCAAAAACTAGAAACAAAACAAGTCAAATAAAATACAAAATAATCGCTGTCGCTAGTAGCCCAGTTAGTGCCTAATGGCTAAATAGCACGGGTGTTGAATACTAAACAATCATCAAATGGTGTCAATCAATACCAAATGTGACCTAGTTATCAGCGATCAAAGTCTATTTCCCAAAATAAATACGATCAAAACTCACAGAGTTGGCATTTTGCAATCACCAACTAAATTATGGTTGCCTATTTAATAAATGCCCTTCAAATGTTCCCAAAATCAACTGGTGTTGCCCATCAATACCCGATTACACTCTAATCGGGTGCAATGTTGATGCTACATTGTTTTTATTTTTTTTTATTTTTTTCAACTAAATGTAAGAGTGTGTTTTAATAAACACTAATCACTCAACCAAAATCAGATGCTGTCACTTGACATCACCAGACAACAATATAATTGAGTGTAGCGCCGATATGTCAACACTCAAAAGAAAATTTTTAATTTTTAAAAAAATTTTCAAAGTAAACCCAAGAATGTGTGTTTGAATAAACACTGAACTCTCAATCAAAATCAGATGGTGCCACTTAACACAACCAGACCACAATCAAATTGAGTGCAGTGTGGATATGTCAACATTCAAATCTCAAAATACAATCAGAGTTTGTGGTGTAATAAACATCAAACAATCAACCACATCCACCAGATCAAAATCTGATTAAAGGAATAGACACCATTTGGCAAACGTAAACTGCGACTGAAAGAACAATCCAAACAGAGCCCAAAAATATTTTTTTCCTATTTTTGAGATTCTTTCTAACGAAGAAAAATACTCCCAAACATTGGGAAAATGACCAGATGTGTTGAATGAAGGGAGCCATCATCTTTATGCCATCCTTATGGTCTAACCAATGAGCGGCGGAGTGATATCCACGTGACAACTAGCTCATGACGTCATTGGGCTTCTCTGCTGTAAGACAGCAAACATGGCAGCAACTGATTTTCAACTTTTTCCAAGGGTCCGACGCCTTGCATTTCCGGGATTTTCAACCTGACTGATGACAATGGCTAGCTGGGCCAAACCGTGCTTTCATCTACGCTGCTTGGGAGCAGTGTCGAGGGATACAAGAAGTGTCAGGCGTGTTCGAGCCCATTGAAGACGATCTACCGTAGAAATCGGTCGAGGATGCATGTACCGTAAAAGCCGGCCGGGTCGCCGATTTCGTTTAGTCGGCTCTGCTGTGAGATGTCCTGTTAGGAAACGATCAGAAGAGCACATGTGCAGGTGCTGACATTAGCTGACAAGGATTTATTCCATAAACTTTCTCAGGTAAATTTTCTCGCACGCTAGATATTTGGGTGGGTGTTTAACGGCCGTGTCCTGCTGAACAGTTTCTTTCGACAACAGTTCAACGGTGAGAAAGATCTCCGGACAATCTTTCCCCGGAGAAATGGCCCTCCAGCTGAGGCAGATTTAGTTTCGTTTTCCCGTGCCGGTCTTTGTTGAGGCTCGATTCTTTGAATTGGTAAAACAGAAATCAGATTATTCTCATTCTCGGTTACATTAAACAATCTCAGTCAGTTTTACTGCCTAATTATGTTGACGCATGTTGGCGTAGTCATCAGCTGAAAAGTATTGGAAAATAACGAAAGCATATATTTTATCAGACAACTTGATGCTGTGTTTTTTGACACTTAGACAGTCTAGACTGGCCGACAGATCAAACCCGATTTCTCAACAACAAGGATAAGATCATTGTTATTGTACAAACATTAGCCGGTATTTGCAGGTTACAGAATACAAGAATGTATAGCCACACCTGCTAGCCTATCGGGCTGCGATTATTCCAGTGCACGGCAAACTGTGCGTGTCCTCCCCCAGTTCACTGCAGTGTTCTATGGCCCAGTGACGTCACTAAACTTGCCGTAATGGCGGCGGCCTTACAAGCCACAGAATTTATCATTAACGGCTTCTTACTCGGTTGGAAAAAATTGCAAAATTGAAATAAAAATGGTTTTGGACACTCCTGAAATTGTTCTTTCATTTGCAATATACGTTTATCAAACGTTGTCTATTCCTTTAAATATATAAGTTTGTTAACATCCCACCACCAAAATATTGACCGTTTATTTAAACTCAAAATTTATTATTCCCAAAATACTGAGTGTATTTCAGCAACACTGACCACTCACCCTTTTTACAGTGTAAGTCACCATTGAGTACACCATCAAGGTTTACAGTGTATATTGACCACCACAGAATAGGAGGTCAATTCAATTTGTACAGTGTAACTCACCAAATCAGCATGAACACCAGCAATTTATGTATTCATTATGTAAACTCACAGGTAGCATTCAGCTACATGTAACACCTCACGAAAAGCCATGAAGTTCGTAGCCAAGCTTTGAGGATAAATTTTGACCAAGTCCAAAATAAGCTAGGTACCAATATATTAGCAAATCTATTGAAACATCAATTTGAATGTTCTATGCCATGGCTAGCAAGAATTTCAATCAAATGAGAGAAAATCCCCCATATTCAACGTAAGCAACAGCTAATCCCTCGCGCAATAGCTACCAGGCAATAGCCAGATGAACTTGACGATGAAATTGGGCGAATTCCAAAAATTACTAAATTGAACTCTAGCCTTTAGGCCATAGATTTTCAGTGAATATCCCAATCAAATTAACAAAAACCGACCACCGGAAAAGTCAATGTAGTTTGACCGATAATACAAAGTTAAACTATTGCTATACGTTTTAAGTCGACCACACCAGTGAAAAATGGCCAACAGAAATTGACAGTGCTATAGACTCCCGCGAACAAGTCTCGCTAATACTGCCGTGGTGCAAAACTTCACCAGTGACACAGCAAGAATGACAAATTCAGGTCGCAAAAGAAAAAGAAAAATCAATGACGCAAATACCAATCTTGCATCTGAACCAGAATTTGTCAACAGCACGACTGATCCTAACCCTGTACCCCAAACTCAATCACCGAACCGAAAGGAAATGACTAATCTGACCGCGTTCAGTCACTAAAACTTCATCCCATGCTGAAAATCTTCTCCAAAAACCCCAACATTACCAAACCAACCACTGAGCACATAAAAAATATAATTATCATGGGACAGGACTATGAACAAAACACAAAAATACACATATGGACACACAAACAGTACCGGTACACATACAGGACAACACAAACATTAACATATAAACCATTCAAATATTGCACCTGTCAAAACCTTTATCCCAACTTCTAATCCTAATTTTCTCTACCAAATACTACCTTTGAAAAATCAATACATCAAAATTCACCAAATCATACAAAACTCTAGCCAAATCTAAGGTGCAATATTGAAGGCAACCAGCAGGCAAGTTTGCCCGCTATACTGGCCGTCTAACCAACCTAAACAATTACAATCCTATTTTTATTCCCGAATGTAACCCCTTCAAGTTACTGTCGTTGTTGTTCCAAATGAATAACAACAACGTGTCAGTAAACTCGCAAAATTTTCAAAATGAACGCAAACTCAAACGAAATTGTAAACTGGGGTAGTTCAAAATAACCCCGCTTCACCCGCGATAAATTATACCCAGACAAATATGTCAAATAAAGTCGATCTGACGAAAGAGAAGACTATCAAGGGTCCAATTTTCGTCACAGTAAAACACGGACACTTCTCGGCTTAGTTCACGAAACAATCATTGTCAAACCCCTCCATATATTGCACAGAGCTTGAGAACTATTGCCGTATAATCATTAGTTAACAACTAATGAAAGTCTACGCACTTTGGAAAATCCGCCATTGAACAGCTGTTCAACTCCCCAAAAAACGTGTCCATGCCGACGAGGAAAAAATTATCCCAGAATTTCGTTGGAAGTTCAAAATTCCACAAAACCTCTTCTATAAAGCAACAAACTTACAGTTTATGTCGACTCAATCGTAAATAGCAGTCAACAAATTTGTCAGGACTCAGTAATCTGATTTTCACACGCAAATTTTTCAAAAACGTCAAAATGGCCGCCGATCTGACACTGCGCTCAGTTCACTATCGAGCGAAAAATTGTCGAAAAATAATCACAATTCTACGCTTGATATTTTAACTTCTGACACCAATTGTAGTAATCACATCTACAGAGGTTTAGCCAGTATAGTGGACAGGCTTACCTGCCGGTTAAAACCCTGAGAGAAGTCGTCTATCACGTCCTGTCAGTCTCAAGTCAAGTCCTTCTCTGGCCTCTTTTGCAAGCCCGCGAGTTACTCTCATTGGCTAGAGGGCAATCAGCGCCCTTTACCAGGTGAGAAAGGGGAGACAACTCTTGTAATAATAATAAAGCACTTGTCTCCCCGGCATCACTGACATAATGTTCGTTCAAGTCTAATACTGACAAGTGAGAAAACCTATTCTCACTACACCATTTCACAAATCTAAGCCGCAGTTTGAACAACTCGAACGTTAAACAATCTTACCAGTTATATAATAACACGAAGTCTTTGAAATATAACATTCCTTTTTTGAGTTATCCGTAAGCAGTTCATTTGTTTCACTAGTTCCCAACTTCAGAATGTCTCGAAAATAGGCAAAGACCATATTCATAATTTATAGTATATTAACCTCTCAAATGTACACCTCTTACACGCTACAGAACAATCTGATCACAGAAACTAAATCTATAATCTCTTATTTTTGCTCTTCCTGAGCCCAGAGCTTCATCACAATACAAGAGTCTAGTCCGTCTTTCAATATTCAAACGTCGTCAATTAAAGAATTTCCGCGTTCATACTCCAAAGAGCTAATTCATACAACGGGATTATCACCAAATTCAGACAAAAAACATGATACTATACAAGAGAGAAGCGGTCAACATTTTCCAATGATGCCGGGAAGACATCATGATCTATCAAAAGTATCAAATCCATATGGCTTATCGGTATTCTTAATCCATATGATTTTCGTTGTAAAGTCGTTATCTAGAGAATGATACATCTCAGTCACGCTTTGATAGTGAGTGTTCATGTGCGAATCTTGAAGTAAATGGGATCATACAGCCCCTCGCCCCGGGTTAAGCTGAATAAGACACAAATTACGGGGAAAGAAAACCTTTCAAGGTACGACTTCACCTGTATGATGATAATGGTGGTAAAATGTTGTCTTTCCAGTTATTGGTCTCTCCGGGTTCCGATGTTATTTGCATGCAAATGCTAACGATTTCATGCCCAAAATGCTGTGGCCACGGGGAAAAGTATTCAGTCTTTTTCCATGTAATCTTCCTGGAGAACATACCGTAACTGTGGTCTTTTACAACACATTCTGGTGATTTGTAGGCCTACTCTTCTTGCAGAATGGCGTCGTTTGTCGTAATCATGACGGGATACTCCTACGATATGGTTATGAGAAGAGTTTCACTCGCCATGTCCCTACAATTATTTGCTCTGGTGGTGCTAAGGGATCGTTACCGGGATTGTATCACCGTTATTTTCTGTTCAATAACACCGGGAACAATCCTTAGAAAAAAAAGCCTTCTATACAGTAGCTTATTTTGACGCTGCAAGACTGCCCCAAGGGAACAGTAGCGATGTTACTTTACTAAATCGATGTGGATTATACTTGAGCATTCCTTCGGGAAGTGTATCACATTTATTTCATGGTAAAATCCTATTCCCGAGATCCGGTTTGCAGATATCCATATACACATTTGTTAACAGGTCTATATTCCGATTATATAAATTAATCCCCATGGGAATCAGTATGTATCGCTCTAGTTTTATGCTGCTTGTGGAAAATAATGATCTCAATCCGCCTTTCCCACTTTGATAAGAACATAAATATTTGCCCCAGCCCACAGGCGTGTAACATGTGCATATGTGAGCATCCAGCTCCAAGACACTACCCGCTATATCTACTGGTCATTATATGTGTTTGTTATACAGAACGCGTGATAAACAGTATTATTATATTTATTAGAGTGTCTCCCTATATAAATTGTAATGAGATAAAACTGCATATTCCCCGGTCACGTGGGTGTATATTGCCCGCTGAAACTGCATATTCCACCCCGCATGGAATATACACCAAAGGGAGATAATTACAACAGAGGTCGCCCCGTTCTCCGTCTGGCTCGCGTTGCTAACAGCCGATCACGGAGCAGGTCGTCGAGCTGATTTTAGCTGCATTAATACAGCAGAAATAAAGTTTTCCCCCATCTAATTGTAAGTAGAATCGTACACAAGCACATTATTGGAGTAACTAACAAACGTCATCGAACAACTATACGTGTGTTGTGAGATTTACACGATAGTAGTGAAGCAGCTCCGAATCAGTGGAATCTCGTGCATGATAAATTATGTTGCAGGCGATTGCGCACTGAAAACAACCAACTCAGAAGGACTGCGCTCTTGCAAAATAAAACACCAAACAATATTTTGCTCGAGAGATAATAGATTAGCACAGAGTTAATTTGATAAATATAATAATGAAATTTTTGCCTTGTTGTGAGGGGAATATGCAGTTTTGTTGCCCCTCGGTTGTGCATATTGCCCTCGCCTGCGGCTCGGGCAATATGCACACCCTCGGAGGCAACAAAACTGCATATTCCCCTCAAAACAAGTCAATATTTTCATATTATTATTCACCTGCCAGAATGTTATATTCACCGGTCGGTGAATATAAATTTTGTTGACGTCACTATCGAAGCCGGTCGCGCGACTGACGTCATTTCGAACACCCGTTGTGCAGCTGACGCCTCGTTCCAACATGCGTGATGGGGAGATATTCCTAACGAAAAGGTTAAGTCTTAATTATGGGCGAATTTGGTATGGTTTTAATAAGCAACGGTAGATAATCTATCTATTTATCCTTCATTTTTTTTCTTTCATTCATTATCTCTTTCTTTCTTCCTTTCTTTCTTTCTTTCTTTCTTTCTTTGTGATAGTTTCACGTCCTTTCGTTATTCGCCACAGGGAATCGCCCTAGTGTGGAAATGTGAGAAGGATCATATTGTTTTTGTTGATGACTATCATGGTCGATTTGATAATCCGGTAATAACATCACTCCCCTGTGTTCGATTGAACCAGCCTTGTTCTTCCGGTAAACTTTATGAACTATATAAAATGAGTGAAATTGATTGGATTGATGCATAACTCGGTTGATAATGTATTTATCCTTTGAATGACGGGTGTTGACTTAAGGTTCAAACAAAGGTCAATACGGGCTTAGCACCTTTCAGCAAGTTCTATTTGCAAATTAACACCATAAATTCCCCCAGATGGATGAAGAATGTTTGAGCCATTGTATAGCTGAGTGGTGATCAGGTCTGCTCACGATGTTTCGTTTACGCTTCATGAACATGGGTCTTGGCACGTTGTAAACACTTATTCTGGTTTCATGTGTTCTTCTTAGAGAAAGCAATGGCGTTTAATCGACAAGATTGATTTATACCATCCCGGGTGAATTATGACAAAAGATTAGGCTTCTGTAATCCATATTAATGCATTCCCAAGCGACTTCGTTTGAGTCTCTAAGCCACAATGGTCAGATTGATCGCGTACCGAACTATAAATCATGTTATATGCCTCCCAGAAAAGAAACACCATATGGCTCGATGTGTGCATCAAACACGGACGGGAAAACTAAATCACCTAACATCTTAAGGCAAAACATCCGTCTCGAGAAGCAGCTGCCAAATATGGAAATGTTCTTTTGATTTCGGGTTATACTGCTGTACGTTACGGTGTGGCTGTATGGGCATTAACCTGCGGCGAGGTGGTTCAATATCACAGACATCTCAAGCGCGTAAAGTTAAGATTATTTTCTAGTATGCTGTATTGTGCCCAACTTAATTGGATCTCGGTGAGGGCATTGGTAATATAATGTTTCCATATTTGTCGAGTCTAGAGGGGTTAGATATTTTAGAAATTTATAGCAGGACTTTCGCAAACCCAGAGTATTACAAATAGCGAGTCGTCACGTCCGATCACCGTCGGATAGCAATGAGCCACAGGTCAGAGTCACATGATCATGTTGAACATTTTTCTGTTCATTCCATGTCCGAGTTATGGGATCACATAAAACTACAGGTGTTAGACGGTTTTTCCCACCTCTTGCATATCGCTCCAATTTAGGCTGATTATATTGAACATCCTTTCTGAATCGAGAAAAAGACCAACTTGCCCATGGAATTAATTATGGAAAAAACAGACATGAGCATGTTTTTGTTTTAATGAAATTGTTTCTTTGGCTATATAGTTAATGTTCCCCAATGTTAATAAGCCTATTGTATTACAAATTGTATTACTGGAGGAGAACACTTTCATCCCTATGTCACGGAAGGATAAAAAACAATTGCAGCCAAGGCGACAGGAGCAAGTAATGACGATGAAAATCAATTCCTATCATCACTGTTTTACGTACATTAATTCTCCGCTTTAACGATTTCAGTTTACTGTTAGTTGATTACATTTGTTACAAGGCTTCCTCCTTCTTGACAACGTGCCTTTGAAGTGCATTTCCACAGCGATTAAATACATCCCATCACTGATGTCAAGCATGTTGCGCTGTGATTATCCCACAGTTTGAAAGACCACACGTGTAGTAGTTAGGCCGTTGCTACTCTCTACTCATTGCTCTCCTGTCCTTTATATGAATCTTGTAATGGAATGACCAAATTTTGATTGGCCCTTAAACGGCTTGTAGAGTAATGTCCCCAAGCTTCATCTGACGGCGAACAGACGCTTCTCCATTGTAACGGCTGATGCGATGGTTAACAAAGTACCGGAAAAGTAATCACTGCTCAAGAGATCTCCTGCAATGACGGAGATTAGAAGAGCTCGGTTAAATCAGTCCGAGAAGCACTTCAGTGATGATCATGTCCTTGGAGAGCTCTTAGACAACAGAGTTACGAGAGTGGCCCGAGGTATCGCCCTTACCAAGATGGCCTCACTTTCGGCTCCGATGGACGGGAGTACAGCCCTCCAAAGATGAACCTGACCTCGTCTCATCGGGACTTTTCGGGATTTCCGATAGTTCCACGCCAATCACTTCTAGCTACAAGATTGTCTTCTTTCTCTCCGCCTGGCTACGTTCTACGGTATCACAACTGGCTTATTTTATACAAGCGTCTAGTCCGTCATTCAATATTCAACCATCGTCCATTAAAGAATTTCGGCGTCCATAATCCAAAGACCTAATCCATACAACAGCATTAGCACCAAATTCAAAACACAATCACATCATACATAAACATAGGCTAGTTTCCTGCAAGAGAGAAGCGCTCAACAGTTTTCAATGATGCCGGCAAGACATCACAAAATATCACATTCGAATCGCTTATCAGTATTCTTACTCCATATGATTTTCTTTGTAAACTCTTTGTTATCTAGATAATAATGTAGATCAATACCGCTTTCATTGTGACTTCATATGATCGTGGATTGAAAAAGTTGTCAGAGATGACAGAATCGATATAGTAGGTTTCAGGTTTTCTTCCTTATAACTGCTTATGAAACAGTTTATTTCTAAACTTTGCAGTTGTGTCGACTAGTTAAAAAGAGTAACCATGAACTATTAAAATCATATTTGTAGTACAATATGACCAGTGATGTCTACAGGTTTGTACCATATTCCTTTTCGAGCTATATCTGCATGTCCCAAAACATCGATTTACCAATACTAACTTCGCACAGTCGTCGGAATGCACAGATTTCTAGTCTAGATTCAGGGTAGACTCTCTGGAACTATTTATTGTGACACTTGGACAAGCAATAAAATGAAACATTTCTCGTATCGGCATTCATTTTGTTTTACGTGAATTCAACCGAAATAGGGCCCTGGATATATTGCTGCTGTTGAAGGAAAGCGACCATTAACTGACATTGATGGGGTAATAGGGATGGTTTATGTGATGAGAGGCGGAATCTACTAGACTCAGTGCCCCTACACTGCCCGTCTAAGATATTTCTCACTAGATCGAGCTCACGTCTCCCAGTAAATCTCAATAGGGTGTTCCCCCAGGGGATTGTCTTTGCTTATCTTTACTCATTGTGGTCTATGCCTTGTCCCCGTTGATTCCATGAGTTGAGGTGATGCATTAACCAGTACCAATTAAATTGTGTAGCCATATAGCCAGCTATGTCCAACACTGGCAGCCGCACTCTGTTGTGAGACGCTTGTGAAATATTGTGTATATGTGCTGATGACATCTTTATGGAGAACATTAATTTGAGACTGAGGAATATCTAGATGAATCGCGGCTGTCACGCGAATATCGGGCACAATTAAACATTAAAAGGGTGGCGAAGAAAGATGCCGGCGTACTGACCAGAATTAATATGACCCAACAGACAAATATACAGAGGGCATATTTCTAAAACATCAGAAGAATCAAAAGTGACCCCTGTGATGATTTGTTTCCCAACCACGCTTATAGTAGCTGCTCATGTGGACTTATTGAATGAAATGACCACACGGTCCCCAGCACCGGCTTGAGCGGTATTGAACACAAATATTTCAGAGCGATGATGTAATAGCTCCAGTCATCTGTTGGAAAATGATGAACTCTGTGACCGCCAGATAGCGAAAAACGGCTCAAACGAAGTAGTTATTTATTGAATGCAAGTTCTTATTCAGAACAAATACCTGTGAGGCCCGACATCGACATCGACATCGACCAAACGCTTCACCAACATGTCTAAAAGTCACAAAACTATAATCACAATGGTTTGTACAGAGGGCAAGCCACGGGGACGAAACGTCCACTAGCCGATTATCACCATATTCAGGCAACAAAATCTAGGAGAAAGGAGAAAATAACTGATGTCTCATTACCATATTCCAGCTAAATGGTAGCTAATATTCGCATGAACCAAACTGATAGCATCCATACGATTTGATGTATACCATGTACAGAGTATAATAAAATGGTTGTACCCGAATGTGCCCGTTCGGACCGGGTTCTTCGCTGGATGTAAGGAAAACCTTCGATAATCCAGATGGATCTATATCTCCACACACATTAAAAGGTTTTATTCCCTCGACGGCTTGAAAGTTGTAGTCGTCTCTCTTGTCGCAGTCCATTTCTAGATGGTAATGATCTACATGTGATGTATACTTATTTAGATCTCAGATATTTAGTGATCATATGATATGGTGGTGGAATCATTGTATTTCTTTGTTGCCACTTCCCTTTTGCAATGAACTCGTTTGCGTATCTTTATATTTCAATTTCATGCTTGCATGTTTGGATTTCCTTCTAATAGTCTATACTAATATACAGTATTTTTATCTTGGAAGCAAACGTTTTCGATGAACGACATTTAACTAGTGAATGTCAGATCTGACGCTCGTACTCCAGGCGGCTGTGTCCAATGGCGGACCTACACAATACCAACCATCCAATCAGATTCTGTGAATGCCACTTCCTGTTTGTCGAGTTTGACACGGTTAACCAATCAGCTAACAGAACTAGCACTTCCGGTTTATCTTCTGGTCCTATTGTGCAAGCCTTCCATTGTCTCCTTACTAGTGAACGCTAAATATCGTTATCGAATTGTTCAGAACTTGTGGACTATTGTGAATACAAGATTGTAACCACTATGGCAATGTATGTCTAATAGAGCGGTCCACAATAGTATCTTATCGCAGTTTTACCCTTCTACTGTTAAAAAAACACGAGAGAATTCGTTTGTTAACAAGTTGATCGGTTTTGATAATTATGGCCAATAACAGTGATATTGATTAGCTGCAATTCAAGGTTGCCCTGGGATGGCTAAAGTCAATATTCGGGTTTTATTTGCAAATGCCTTGAAGGCGATTCATTTCGTTATGAATAATCGCTTTGATTCATTTCCTATATTACTTCGTCATAAGGTAAAAATTTCCGGGTTTATATTATCGTCATGATTATTACGTCTAATTGTCCATAGCCGCTCACCGGCTGCATGGTGTTATTGGAACTTACAACCCCCTCGACAGCTTGGAGTAAATTAATCAACATATGATTGTTCGTAATATGTCTGCGTGTCTGTTTGAATGATATCACGATAGAAAGTGCATTTCGTCGCCTTGGTAACACAACCAGTATATATGTTGGTTTACTATAAGCATTGGATTTTATGGTTTGCTCCACTGACCCGAAACAATAATCATTGTTCGAGTGAAAAAGCAATGTGTTCATCTATAAGCTTATATATCACTACTCAGAATTTATGCACGCAACACAGCAGCAGAATCTGCCAATTATGTCATTGTCACTCTCTTGATTCGATCGAGAAATCGTCCTAATTGACACAATTCACCTCTGATATCTATCATATTTCGCATCGAATACAATTTGGATTTGTAATCCTTATGCCAGATGTTTTAATACATAGAGCCACACTCAATTGCATCTTGCTCTAATAATAATATTTCAAGGTATTTAGCTGAAAGAATTCTCATACAAGCCTATTATTAGGAGATGTGTGTGTCAAACTTGATTCATAGAGTATGTACAATGTGTATGGAGATGATCGACATAAACATATGAAAGAGATTTATCAGAGCATCCTAACACCGCTCTCAGAGACTGTGTTAAAGCCATGAATAATTTACTTGAAATACATCCGCACCTGTGTCACGCTGATGGGCTTAGCATATATAATACAAAAGCAAAGTCAGTTCCAATGAAATATGTAGAAGTACGGTGGGCGGTTTCAATATGTCGACAGTTTGATATCTGCATATAAGAAAGGTGAACTACAGTAATATAGGAACCTACTAGAACCTGTGAATCTGTGGCCATTTCAATTAACATTACAGAGCATTGTGACAATTGCTGGTTGACAAGGCTATTCTATCAAGCGCCTTCACTCCATGTTTCTCAAATCTGGTGATAAATAACACACACCGAGTTCCCCAGGTTAACTCAGCATAGACTAATATAGAACAGAAACTCCGAAGAATTTTGAAAATTTCGACACGTGCTGTGCCATCGTCAGGAGCATTTGCCAATATGTAAATCTTTTTTCTAATGATTTTAATATTCGCTTTATAAGTTTCTCTTATATTAGTTAATACCACACACACAATGCAGAATACTGGCGTAAGGATATCTGGGGCTACGCTTCGTAGATCGTATCTAATTATGTTAACCCTGAGCTAAGGGTCATCTGAACATCAGATAATAAATATAGTCACGGCGATTTCAAATTGCCAGCCATGATCAAAGCGTGACTGAGATAAATATACTCATGAAAACGACTTGTGCAATACAGAATACTGGTCAACCATATGGATTTGACAACAGAAACTTAATGCCTTGTCGGCTTCATTTAAATTGCTTCCTTTTTGCAAGGCACTAGTTTGTGAGTGTGTTTTTTCTTCATTCTATGCTTCTATCAGAATTTCAAGGTATCGTATATACTCGAGAGCGGGAACTGTTCTGGATGTTAGAACTTGGGTCAGTGTTTATGTATGGATTAAATGATGTCAAAGGATTCGATATTGTTACAAACCGTCGTTCAAATATATCCAACCAGCGGAGACGTCGTAGCCATGGCTGGAGAAAGTTAAATAGTGCAACGATCTGTATCTTCAGGATATATCTTCGGTTGTATCTTCCAGTGAACATAATCGAAACATCCCAATACTGACTTGTTTGGAAAAAATCAACTACTGGGATAAAGGGCTGAACATAATTAATTTACGTGTCCTGAATCATCCAGAGGCACACAACGCTGTACCAAACTATTTTAAGTTCACAGAACCCCCGCATTTCATTTTAGTATACTAGATCTATAGCCACCAAAATATTCAAGTACTCTAATGCTGTCAAGAAGTTTGACTGGAACTTGTTTGTACACGTCGGGAGGCCATAGTTTTTATTGTGAATCGTCGAACTTTATCTATATACCATGCAAATATATTCTGACTGATAAGGATCTAAAATACTCCTGATGTAGGGACCTAAAGCCGAGAAGAATAAATCTGAAGGCCGACCAGAAGATAGTCCTGACTGCACTGGAACAGTACGTTATTGATTGGTTTAAGCCAGAAAAAGTTAAACCTGCAGTACTCGCTGATTGACTGGACCTCACCAAGAGCAAGGTCGTTGAAACTCTCCGACATATCGACAGAAGTACCCTTCCCCAAGCAAAGCAGGTACTGAGAAACCTCAATTCGCAAGAAGTTCCAGCAATTCTCCAGATTAAATTCGTCATAGTCCCAACACACAAAGCTACAAATAATATGACGTTCATATGTAAATATTACTATTACCAGGTGCTTTTTAAGGAATTGAGTGCAAGCACACCATTATCAAATACGTCTACTTACTCTCCAACTGCATTTGATCTGGAATATCACAAAACGTTTCTCAAGACAAGAGGTATTTTTCTTCCAACTACTCATAACGACTTATCAAAAGTGTCCTGGGCTCCAAAAATGCATAAATCGCCATATAAAGCTAGATTCATAGCTGGTTCTAGAAGGTGCACCACAAAGCTTCTTTCACCCTTGTTGAAGAGGGCCCTTCAGGAGGTAAAAGCACTTTGGGAAAGGTATTGCGCCACTATTTCTAAAACCTCTGGTGTTGAATGTACGTGGATATTGAAAAAGAAATATTACGGAAGAACTTGATGCTGAAGATCCTATACCGTACAAACATGTATCCACATGGGATTTCTGGACTATATACTTCAATCTCTCATCAGGACCTTATTGACCGTCTAAGATTTTTAATAGTATCTGTGTTCAAGAAACCTGATAACCGATATATTAATGTCAGAAGCCATAAGGCATTCTTTAGCTCTACTACATACAAGGAATACCATTGATGGGAGGTTTCTTTTTTTTATGGCGTTGCTTGAATTTTTCATTAAAAATATCTATGTGAAATTTGGCAACACACCAAGTGTTTTTGCTGACCTATATCTGCTTTCTTATGAATACGGCTACAGTCAGGCGCTTTCAAATACCGATCAGTTCAAAGCCCGTTCCTTCTCATTTACCGTCATATAGACGATCTTCTCGCTGTGGATAATCGCTATATAAATGACGCAGTGAAGGATATATATCCACCTACACTGGATTTGAAGGAAACTACAGAAAGCCCTAACACCGGCACACCATAGTTAGACCTATATCTCTATAAAAATGAAGCGGGCTTTCGCTCTCGTCGAATTTACGATGAAGGAGATGATTACAATTTCGACATCGCAAACTATCCCTTTCAGGATAGCAATATGGTGTATACATATCTCAACTAGTGGCATTGCTAGATCGTGTGCTAAATGTGATGATATTAATCAGCGTCACAAAACATTATTGCATAAGGTAATAAAACAGGGCTATACCACCAAGCGCCTCCATTCAAAG
Source organism: Hanleya hanleyi (assembly GCA_036873755.1). NCBI lineage: Eukaryota > Metazoa > Mollusca > Polyplacophora > Lepidopleurida > Hanleyidae > Hanleya > Hanleya hanleyi. The sequence continues at coordinate 66,188 of JAVTVY010029621.1, read as the reverse complement.
TTTTTAAATTTGGCGATACATATCGCATGCTGATAGCAAAATACGAGCGTAGCGTGCAAGATCTATGGCGTTTCGTTACTCGTAACTTGTGTCTAATTCCGTTTAACCTGGAGCTAGGGGCCGTATGAACCAATTTACTTCAAGATTTTGTGGTGTTCATATGAACAGTCACAATCAAAGCATGACTGAGATCCATCATTCTCTAGATAACGAATTCCAAAGAAAATCATATGAATTAAGAATACTGTTCAGCGATACGGATTAGATATTTTTGGAACACCATTGAAAAATGTTGACCGGTTCTCTCTTGCAGGAACCTAGCATATGTTTTTGTATGCTATGGTAATTGGACTCTTTTGTTATTTGGTGCTAATGCTGTTACATGAAATATGTCTTTGGGTTATGGACGCGGCGATAATTTAAGGACGACGGCGAGAATGGTGGAGACTGTTGACGCGAGAATTGCATTTATGGTTTTGCCTATTTTGCAGAAATTTTAGGTGGAACTTCATAGTATGAATCATCCGACTTGTGTACAAACATGGTGAAGGTCATTTATTGTGACTAAACATGATTTGGTTATTGTGTGCAATAATTCTGAGAAGTTTCGAGCCCCGATGGTCATTTCTCTTACAAACCGACACTGTCTGTGTAATACAGATTTGTCCTCACCCTACCCTAGAGACACGCAAACTAATAATAGTTTTAATATCATCACTCGCTCTACCACTCTCCTCTCATCACATTTATTGTATTATTGCTATTCAACAAGCTGAATATCATTCAAAGCACGTACTCTGCTCCAGACGACAAAATGTCTTCTATCAAACAAACCGATATGCCTAACTAGTCCCATAACATTCTGATCACATTCAGTCTCAATTGAGCAGAATTGACGATTATCGATTGGCCCAATCACAGAACCGGTCCTTCCATCCATTTGTCGACGAGAGTCGATCATTTACAAAAGAGCTATGCAAAGATTTACCTCTACAATTATATTTCTTGCTTGGAAGTTTCTAATAACATCTTAAAGTTATCGCTCATCAAATTTTGATTGAAAACGCTGGTGATTCGGCTACATAAAGTGTTGTCAGTGTCAGCTTTTTGTGTTCTTCCGCAAACCACAGATAGCGAAATAAATTGATGTGAATGAAGTAGGTGATTAGAGATATGAACAAGATACGTTACGCCTCCTATGATAGATTATTTCATTGTTGAATCCCCAAGTTCAAAAAGCTGTTATCAATGTCACTATAATATTAAGCTTAACTCTGCGTGTATTGATTATAGCTGTGAATGGTATATGCATGTGGCTATGGGCTCACAAGCATAAAACAGACCGAAAGCACGTTCTACAAAAGCTGTGCACACAGCTGTATTTAAATAGTAAATGTTGTTCGCGACAGAAATTCAAATTTCAAGTATTTGCTCATCGGTCGCAGAATTTCTTGCCGTCACACAGACAGTGATCACGACTTATGATACATGATACACAAACTCCATATTAGGACCTATTCGATTGATGCGAATTTATCTCACTGGATCAATTCGCAAATCGCATTTCAATATTGGGGTTCTGCATTATTACTCGAACTTTTAATTTTCCAGTCCACAATACGTTCTTTGATTCTGTATAAGTAGGTATACATTCAGTCCCGTACTGTCGCTAGCTACTGTCTAATTAGTTATTGTACTCCAGAAGTACGACCGATATCGGGGAAGGTATCGATTGGTTCGGCAGGTATAGATTAGTTTGGCAGGTATCGATTAGTGTGACAGGTATGGATTAGTTTGTTATGCCTCTCGCACATTCGTCCGGGACAAACCGAACAAGCCAACGAAAAATACACAAACAGACCCAGGCAAAGAAATCTAGTCATCCCCAACCTAAATTACAAGCGTCTAGTCCGTCATTCAATATTCAGCCGTCGACCATTAAAGAATTTCGGGTCCATAATCCAAAGACCATAACAGTTTTCAATGATGCCAGCAACACATCATGATGTTTCAAAAATATCAAGTCCGTATCGCTGATCGATATAAGGGAAGGTACTGGCATAGTGTCCTATGCAGAGGATCCATTTTTATACCTTCCAATATAAGCAGCATACGCACCGAGTGATTTTATTTTGTACACAGCAAACGTGGGATGTATAGTTTGTGATTCACTGTCGTATACTGGATATCGCAACATATTGCACAATATCTAAGGAGATGCTAATTGATTGGCATACTGTCGATAGACTCAAGTTTCTCTCGTCTCACGATAATTCTGGAATTATTCTGTAATTACAGTTACTGGGAGCCCAGCTGGTTCCATTAGAGACAAAGCCTTCTGACTGCTGGTTTCCAATTAGGAAGTCCAAGAGACTGCAATATGCCCACTCTCATCATAGTATTACGTTTCTAATTATGCAAAGAAGATTTGTCTTGTCTTACACAGACATGCCCGCACAGATCGGGGTCAATGGGGATATTGATGTCTTATGCTCGATAAGTCATCGGAGCCGCCGTACTCGTATGTCGTTTTCATTGAAATGTCACAGGAGTGAAATACGCACCTCCAATACGCTAGATTGCTGTAACGGTTCGCCAATACGACGTGAAGACTCGGTTTGAGAGAAACGAATTATTATCAATAGTCGATATTCATTTAAGTCATGGCTGCTTTGATTATGCCGATTCAACTGCTCGTGTAATAATTTCATGGCATGCTCACTAGTAATAATATATACATATGATATTGCTGCTATGAACAACTTGTGAGTTCCCACAAAATAAACGCAAGACGATTCAGTTAAACACAAGGCTTTCCACTCCTGAGCAGGCCAGACTGAGTTATCTTGGCGGATTCGAATGATTTTGATCCTAGCTAGGCATGCATGTGTTGACGACCACGAGTCGTCTGATGTAGTAATTATCGTACTTCATTTGTAACTAGTCCGCCGATTGGCTAACTATCCCTTTCAAATTCATGGTGAGAACACTCAGGTTTTACGTATCACCAAGTTGAGGTGGTATCTCCATGAGCATTAATGTAGCATTGCAACTGACTGCGATTGCCTCATATACAGTAAAATGACCCCGAAGTAAAGATAACATTTCAGTTCTCTATTGTAGGTTAATTTTCACGGGTTTTCATTTCGTTTGAGTTGAAGCGATAGTTACTGTTTGTTGAGAGTTGAGCTCCATGCATCTTGTCTGATCTGTCGTGTCTCCTGGTACAGTTCCTAGAAGTTAACCTGAAACAGCAAGGCAATTGTTACCGCTAACCCGACGGAATCAAATACCAGCTGGTGACTGACATGGATCGACCATCAAGTACATTTCGTAGAGCCTGGAACCGTTCCAGCATCCTGTATTACTTATCCAATAACCGAGCACAGGGATGGTCAGAACAATAAATTGTATTCAGGGTTTGCCCAATTGTCTTCCCGTTACTGTCACACTAGGATCCTTTTTAATAAGCCTTAGAGGCCTCGCTCGGTAACAAGGTAATTACCCTTAAATAAGGGGCAGTAAGCGGTCCTCACCAATCACTGACGGATGAATATATCTGACAAACCAGTAGCATTTAGTCAGTAAACCATCGATCCTGCTGTCATTTATTAGTCTTTTCTCGAGAAAATTTGACGTGGTATTCTGAAAGTGACATATTGGGATAAAGGATGTTAAGAGAGTGATAATCAACTTGAGAATACGAAGAGCCATTCTGAATAGGTATTATGACGGTGTCGATTACTGGCACTGTCTCTATCCATATCCATTCACAAATTAACCTACCGATTCGTTCTGTATCTAACAACATATTAACCCTCTCAACGTCTTCGGCCCCCTTCCGAACAGTATGCACCAAAATCAGTAACACATGTGTAGTACAGACCAAAAACAGTTTGAAATTGTTAACTTATTGGATTCATTTAGTTATTTGTTGTCACTATAGTAGCTAAATTATCAGAAGGCTAGTCCTGAATATTATTAATGCTATTTACAAATTTTGGCCGGTATTATTTTAGCTAATTTTCCGTATTTTTTATATTCTTGCAGGATTTGGAATGACCACGCCACAGACGATCCAAGGGAAAATATTCCTTATATTTTACGGATTCTTTGGCTGTGCCGGTGCCATCTTGTTCTTCAACCTCTTCTTGGAGCGCATTATAACGTTCCTGGCCTACATTTTAAGGGCAGTTCATGAACACGAGTTAAGACGTAAAGGTATAGTGAACGGTAAAAATGACAAAGGGCGCCGTGGCTCTCAAGTGTCCGACGACGATGACAGTTTAGATTCCTGGAAGCCATCTGTCTATTGGGTAATGCTTATTCTTGTTCTTGGAGCAGTGTTTGTGGCACTTTGTGCTTCCGCCATGTACCAGCCTGTGGAGGAGTGGAGCTATTTCGAAGCGATATATTTTTGTTTTGTCACCTTTGCAACGATCGGATTTGGTGATTTGGTGGTAAGTCAGAAGAAGGATTATGACTATGCCCACCTGTATCGCTTTGGAAACTTTATTTTCATAGTCGTTGGTTGCTGCTGCATATACAGCCTCTTCAATGTGACTTCAATAGTGATAAAGCAAGTATTAAACTGGATACTGAGGAAACTGGACTTCAGGCAGTACCGCTGCTGCTACCGGCCAAAACCTAGACCTCGGCGCAACGCCATTACGCCAGGTCATATGAACCGCCAGGCCAAAGGTGCTGTTACCGTTTCCGATGTGGAAAACGATAGCGACTCTGAACGCAGGAACTCGGGAGAAATGATCTCAATGAGAGACTTTTTACAGGCTAATAAAATATCTCTAGCAATGATGCAAAAACAATTATGGGAGACTGCACAAAGGGGCGCTATATCAAGTTCTAACGGAGGAGGGTTTCAGGGAGGTGTAGGACCTTTAGCGATTCTAAATAAGAAATTGGGCCAAGACGATGTTTAACGACAACTTTGTGATATAGCTAGAAAATATAGTAAATGTCAAAACATTTAACTGTCAAATCATTCCAATAAAACAAAGCTGCTCCAGCTTAACAATGACCGTTGGATAACGTTAGAGTTTTTGCAGAATTAGGTTTGAAAGTAATTCATATACTATTTACTGCTCCAGTCTCTATGATTATACGACAGAACTGTATGGATAGACTTGTAATGTGTAGATCGACACAATACGATGACAAATACACATCCACACTGATCAGATTTGACCAGGTTACCAGCTGCCCCCGGTTCAGCTATTATTGACCCAGCAATATGTCCCTTGTCTCGTTGTCAAATATGGTTCGGCCATACACTGACAATATCAGTCTGGTATATGGGTTATTTGAATAAATGACATGAGCAACAGTCTCACCGTCAGATTCGCACAAGTTATTACATCGGCCAGGACCCATAGGCAGACGAAGATGTTGTCCCATTGCAGCAATTAATCTAACAAGAAGATTTTCTGCCTTTCCGAGCCGTCCCCAGGGAAAGGAAAAAAGGCCTCAAACAAACTGGACAGGAGCCTGGAAATCTGTTCACACTGGTGGGGTTACGTCCTGGAAGGATATCATGTGTTCGCTGTGATGTTTGTTTTGATGCATAATACGGAGTTCATGTGCAGAGTTCAAGCGCAGAGTTCAAGCTCATCGCTCTTGACCAAGATCGACAGCCTTCGCGATGGCAGATCGAATTTGAAGTTTGCAAATTAGTGACATTGCCAATGAACGCGTGTCTCTTCCTTCTCAACATTCGTAAACCGGATCGAACAAAAAAAAGCCGATCAGCGTGAGTGAATCTCATTAAACGGTCGATATCGATCAATCAACGTATTTGTAAGACAACACGACAATGTATGACAGTGAAGGAAGCCTTCGGGCATTCGTTCTTCACACATCATACTGCTCTAATAAAGCAGAGATTCTACAGATCCCAGCGTGTGTAAGCCCCTTAAATGGACCACGATATATATTCCAGCTGCAGGTGCAATTCAGCGGGTGTATAATATTGTTCAATGTTGACTAGACTCTTCATTCCGAAGGGCTATGCTGCTGTTCATACTACACCATTGTTGAGATGGTAATAATATTGTGAAATCTTAATGCAATCAGGTATAATGCCAGGCTTTGGGGGTGTGTAAAGCTGTGGTCAGCAGTGAGGGAATCCCAGTGCCTTTAAACGTTGAACAATCTACCATTTCTAAAAATACAGGGAATAATTCGTTTTGGGGTCGTGGCTGCTGCTCGTAATATACACTCTTATTGCTGAGATTTTGTTTAGCAATCAAAATAAAAGTTCCTAAATCAGTTGGTACTAGGTTTGGAGAAGGTCAGTGGTGGTGGTAAATTAATTGTTATACCTTTTCTTTCCGTCCGATTCTTGCCGTTTGCCGTTGTCAGTTTGCTCTCTAAAAATTCTTCTTCTTTTGTTTTTTATTGGCTGATCTTTTCTTACACTATACCTATCGCCACATTTTCTCTCGTACCTAACTATGTATTAAGCGCAATATCTCTTGATTAGGAGCGTTGTGAAATTTCATTAAAGTAGGTGTGAGTGAACAAGATTGTATGTTTTATATAACGTATTATATGTTTTATACATAAATCTGATTAAGAAAGGTACTTAATTGGTATGACAATACGTCGGCCAATGGAACCGGTGAACAGTCCCTTTTCCTATACTTTCATTCTTTTGTTACGTGTTTTATGATGGATGTTACAAGTTGTACACTAAATGGCAGAATTGTGTTATCATTGTCCCTCTGACAGAGAATTCTGCATACTTTCCTACGTTTCTGTGCATTACATCGCATTAAATGAATCAAACTAGACTTGTTATAGTTTAGAAATGTTCCGGATACGAGACTATTCAACTGATTGAATCAGTTACAATTCGGAACTATTCAACTGATTGAATGAGGTTTAAGATTTTGAATCGAAATAATTGAATGAGAAGATTTAAAACGATGTAACCATTTAAAGATATGGCCTTCTGGTTAAGTCGCTAATAAGCATGACCACTTCAAAGTTATGTGTATATCAGATTGACCAAGTTGATTTTGGCTTGATTTTCTAAATTCTGTATTGAGATATATTTCATCTGTTTTAATATTACCCAAAAGCTTCACTTCTAGTTTAAATATTTGTAATTAATTGACGAGAACGTAATCGAAGAATGCGATACACTGCTGTGGCCTGCATATATTATATGCCCAATAGAATCTGAATTTCGAAGCTTGAGAATACATGCCATCCACACACTCGCTGTTTCTTTGCTAAAGATCATCATCAACACTTTTAATACGAAATTATCGCATATGATGCAAAGCTTAAGTTTGTAATGTAAAAGTGTAAATGATAATTAGTGAAGGTTGGTATTCCCACTATGGTATTCACAGATTGGTTCTCGTATAGGGAAATTACTACAGAAGGTGATAGGCGGCAATAATATAGATTGAGGTAACATTTTCTACCTTTTCAGAATATATGTATCTTATTTTTAATACCTGGATGATGGTACTGAAAGGCATTATCCAAATAATCACGGCACTACTCCGTAATATACGAAACCTTAACCATTGTACATAGACTGCTTCCAGGATTACTCTGTGATATCACCAAAGTTGTTCATATATCAGTAGAAAGTGATCCCATGGCAAGTTTTTAGCATATTATATATGGATATTACGTCTGTTATTTTCTGTAAAGTATGTATGTATATAATTTTCGTATAATTAATGTCACGTCTCATATAATTTTCATATAGTTGGAATGTATACTCTCAAGTTTTGAAAAGGCCTTGGATACGTTGAATTGGTTTTACTTTTAACCATTTAAAGTCGATAGTAGCACAGTAATAAAAGTCCTGTTTGCCAACTAATTCAAAAGCTATATTACATTGAATAACGGCGTTTGATTTATGTTCACGCATTTTTAATCGACTGTAGAGACTTTATGAGAAAATTTTGTGACCGTCAAATGCCTAATTCACCACACTATATTGTTTCTTTCCGATAAATGCTTTCAGATTGTTACAACCTTCCGGCTTAATCCTGAGAGATGGTTGGTTCGACGTTAAAAATTGCGTATTCTTTCCTTGATAGCCGCCAACATTACATTATAGAGTTCATGTCAATACAATGAATGAGCTGAGCGTAATATCGCCACATCCTAACATTCATGTTAAAGTATAGCAATTTCTTCAGAAACTAATGCTTTCTATACCTTAGCTGTCTTTGAAACAAATATCGGCGGTTTACCCAGACATATGCAACAACAAACCTCGAAGAACAAACTATCACTCAGTGGTCTATATCAATTCAAAATTACTGCCTTGCTTCTTTCACATTCGCTTCAGCATCAGTTAACATAAATACATCTCTCGCCAACACCTCCCTCCAACTGCCATGGGTTACAGAATATTTTTCGTTTCTGTCATTTGAGATCTTCATGCAGGATATTCCTTAACATAGGTATATGAAACTTTTTGGAATGTCGGTATTGTGCACCTGTCGTGCTACAAATTCGTCATGTGCCTCATCGTCCCTGTACATTGTTCACTGAAGGTGACACATTGATCGGATTCTTCATTTGTTTGGGTAAATATCAAAGGATTTTTGATTAAGTGACACAGTTTCTATATCTGGGACATTTCTCTTTCTTTCCCTCCCCACTTAATTAGAGGGTAGCATATTTAGGTACAAATGTTCGAAGTACAAGTTTTTCATGTTTCTTGTTGAGAACTCTAGATATATGTTCAATGGAGGGGTGGTCCAGTCCCATACTCTCGTCTCCACGGCTATTTAATTCTGTTTCCGGAAAATCACATGAATTATTTTGCGTTATGATGGTAAATAATATTGTATGACGAGATTACTGTAAAACAAATCTCTGTAGCCAGCTCTCCAGATGCTCTAGATATGGAAATGTAGGAATAATCATTGAATGAATAAGGCAATCAAAGCGTAATTATCGATATTAAGGTTTTCTCCAAATGTTGCACATTTAAGTACCAGAGGATAATTAACCGGTCCCTTTTGAATTTCCCTCGCTTCGTCCCTAGATGGGGTGATATATAAACACTAAAGTAGCAAATTATGGCCACAGGCTATTCATTTAAGATTTAATGAACGCAGTTAAGGATTTTCGAAGCATATCATTTTTAGCAACCATCAACCATTTTTTCCCCCGATAATCAATATTTGATTTAATTTTGCGACATCCTGAGTAACAATATTGCCAGTGGCTAGATATTCTGAGATTTATCATATTTTTATCGATATAATTTTGTTGAGAGAATAGTGCTATTTATTCGACACTTCCACGTTTTGGGGGTATTCTTTGTTTACACGTGTTCATAATAATCCAGATCAAGTCGATTGAGAGCTTACTTTGTTCTTTTATTAACTATGTTGAATACCCATACGTACTCTGCATAATGAGACGGTAATTGCATCATGTTTGATGCATTAAATTTACAGAGTTAATACTTCTGCGTGAGGTATCTGCATTTAGAATACCCATTATTTATTAGTAGCACTTCGTTTGTAGTCGTCTAGGTATCCAATGTGACATTTCGATAATTACCTACGAGCTGGAGGTGGAACAGCTTTTTAAAGACAAACTGGTACTGATGGATATTGGTATTTTCATATTTTTATTGGGACGTGACATTATTTCCTTGTTTCCGGTATAATCAAAGTAGGTCATATTTACGCCATATGCGTGAAATATTTCATGGCTAGGTTTGTCATGTGAAGCAGTAGCAGATTGTATAACACATGGCTATATTTTCCGCGTTTTGATTTCATATCGTTTCAATAATTAAATGTTGGCAATTCCCTAGTTGAGTCTGCGTTACTGTTCAGATCATTGTTGAACGAACTTCCCTTCCTTTATAAAGCACATAACTTGTTACTTTTTACAATATAATTATGACAGTCTTCTAATGAGGACAGTCATGCACAGATTTGTCATAAAATTTGTAATAAAACTTATATTGCCTTGTTCATTTGTCGTTCTTTCGTTTTTAGCTCACGCGTACGAAGTAAGGAGAGGTATTGTGAGAGAGATATAGCTAGAGAGAGAGAGAGAGAGAGAGAGAGAGAGAGAGAGATGCAGTGTCTGTGTCAGTGTCGGTTAAACTTTTTTGTTTAGCTTGCGGGTAGACAAATATTTATTTTTATGTATTTTTCTCAGTCGTTGCAAATTCAACTAGATGAACCTCAGAGGTCATTTCTCCTATAGACCGAAGTAGGTCATTTGTCTCAGTAATGTAGATTTGTCCTCGCCTTATCACCACTCACTCGACCACTCCTTTCATCACATTTATTGTATTGTTGCTATTCAACAAGCTGAATATCATTCAAAGCACGTACTTTTCTCCAGACGACAAATTGTCTTCGCTCAAACATACCGCTATGTCTAACTAGTCCGATTATATTCTGATCACATTCACTCTCAGTTGAACAGAATTGACGATTATCGATTGGTCCAATCACAGGGCCGATTCTTTCATCCATCTTTCGATGAGAGTCGATCATTTACAAAAGAGCTATGCAAAAATTTCCTTCAACTATTATAATGTTTGCTAATAACAGCAAACATTGATTGAAAACGCTTGTGATTTGGCTACATAAAGTGTCCATGTCAAGGCCTTTTATGGTCTTCTTTCACAACCAACGATAGTGAAAGAAATTGATTTGAATGAAGTACGTGATCAGAGATATAAGCAAGATATATTGTGCCTCGTATGACAGATTTTTTCATTGTTGCATCCTCAACTTCAAAAAGCAATTATCAATGTCACTGTACAATATTAAGCTCAACTCTTGATTATGGTTGTAAATGGTATATGCATGTGGATATGTGCGCAGCAGCATAAGAGAGACTGAAAGCACATTCCACAAAAGCTGTGCACACAGCTGTATTTAAATAGTAAATAAGATTCGCGTCAGAAATTCAAATTTGAGATTTCATCGATTGTAGAATTTCTTGCTAACACATAGACAGTGATCATGACTTAAAGGTCATGATACACAAACTCCATATTACAACCTATTTGATTGAACTAAATTCATATCACTAGATCAATTCACAAATTACATCTCAATATCGGGGTTCAACATCATTACTCGAACTTTTAATTTTCTAGTTCACAATATGTTCTTTGTTTCTCATTTCAAGTAGGTATACATTCAATCCCACAATGTCACCAGCTAATGGCTAATCAATTGTTGTTCACCGAAAAAAAAAGACTACCGATATCGGGGCAGGTATCGACTAGTTTGGCAGGTATTCGACTGGTAATCGGTCATTGGCACAGTATCCCAAGGAGAGGGTCCGTTTTATACCTTCCCAGTATAACCAGCACAAGTAACGAGTGACTTTATTTTATACACAGCTTCATGTACTTGTAGGTGTTGCAAACTTAGGATTTATTTTTTGAGATTGACTGTCGTATACTGGATATCGCAGCAAATTGCATGTTTCATAAAACTGGCATCCAGTTCCACAATATCTAAAGAGATGCAAATTGATTGACATACTGTCGATAGACTCAAGTTTCCCTCGTTTCACGATAATTGTGGAATTAGTCTGTAATTACAGTTACTGGGAACCCAGTTGATTCTATTACAGACAAAGCCTTCTGACTGCTGGTTATCAATTAGGAAGTCAAAGAGACGCGTACGTTAGTCTGCAATATGTCCATTTTCATCATAGTATGACGTTTCTAATTATGCAATGACGATTTCTCCTGTCTTAGACGGGCATGCACTCGCAGATCTGGGTCAATGGGGATATTAATGTCTTATACACGATAAATTATCGGAACTGCCGTACTCGTATGTCGTTTTCATTGAAATGTCACAGGAGTGAAATGCGCACCTCCAATATGCTAGATTGCTGTATACGACGGTTCGCCAATACGACGTGAAGATTCGGCTCCTGTGGTACAGCCTTTTTCAATAACACAGAGATTGGTGAGAATTATTATCAATAGTAGCTAATGATCCAATTCTGTCTGTAAGCCATGGCTGCTCTGATCATGCCGAGTATTGTCTGGCCACGAGTATGAATTGCACAGGATGTATTGCTATCACATTCTATCGATTCCAACCCTCTTTCATATTGTATTGCCAAACCAGGCCCAATTTATGTTACACAATACAGTGATATAAATCTGTTTAATGTGAAGGGTTGTCCTGTTGATAATGTTAGAGGTTTTGCTTGCGGTTTTCTCGTCTTATATTTCTCATGCCAGACTTGACGATATTCCAGTGATATGCACAAGAATGGATGCAGTTAAAGCTTATCTTTCAATAAAGATTCCAAGAAAATAGCTAAGAAGACGTAATGCCGATCAAACCCCATGAGCTCTCTGTATACGACATAAACAGCTAAATGAACCAATTAAACGCAACATTAAAACAGTAGTGGATAACTATGCCGGAGTACTAGCAAGACGTGATATGACCCACAGACAAATATGCTGAGCGCATATTTCTAAAACATCACACAAAGAAAAAAAGAAAAAAATATCCCTGTGACGATTTGCATCCCAACTACGTTTTTATTGTAGATGTTCATATGGTCTTGAATGGCATGACCACACGGACCCCAGCACGGGATGAGCGGTATTAGATACAACTATTTCAAAGCGATGATGTAATATAGCCCTATCAAGTCATCTGTTGAAAAATGATGAACTATGTGACCACCAGATTGTCAAAAACGACCCAAACGAGGAAGTATTTAACATAACGCTATTCTATGGATAACAATTTCTTTGTTGCTGTGAAGCTGACGTTTTCCTCAGAAAGAGGAAGTATTTATTGAATGCAAGTTCGTATTCAGAACAAATACCCGTGAGGCCCGACGCCGACCATGCGCTTCATTCTTCACGATTCTTCAATTTACAAGTCACAAAAGAGATATAACGGCTTGCAGGGTTACGATGATAATACTCCCAGTATCTGGCTTTCTAAACAGACGCCTGTTATCTCCACTTCCCCGTTCATCATTCACAAGACCTTTATCGACACCCAAATTCCAACATTCGACGTAAAATCTGTATATGTGTGTTTTCTTCCGTTGCATATTTAATAGAGAATTTTCACAATGTGGATGCTATTATTTATTAACGAGAAACGATCCGTGGCGGCCGCCATTTCAAGCGGAAATATCTCGGAATCAACTTTCTTTACTTACTCTCTTGGTCTGGGAATTTGTCTGGTTAGGCCTATTTAGGTTTTTTCTAGTTAGGTTTTGTTGTCATGCACCACAAGGTGGCGCTGCACTACTGAGCATATGTAAAACTTTCTGACACGTTTCTCTGGAACAGCTGCTTGGATTTCCATGAAATATGGTTGCATTGGTCGTGCAGGATAGCTGCTAGGCCACGAACTGAAGATTTGTGGTATTGTTGGCATTGTGTGCAGGGGGACTTTTGGGCAACTAAATGGTATCCGCATACTATTTGGAAGGCTGGTTTGGGAGTACATTTGTCTGCGGAACATCTAGATAATATTTTCCACGTTACAAGTTATTTCCTTTGCAATACAGAATTTTGTATTTATTCAAAATTTGCACCACCCACATAGCCAATTCAAACGAGGATATGTTCTATAGCAAGCGTCAAATCCGACGTTCAATCTTCAGCTTTCGTCCATAAAAAAAATTTCTGCGTCAAAAACTTTTGTTTTGTTTTTTAGCTTTTAGCGGAAAGCTGTTCTATGGAGTAAGTTCGTCTGCTGAACATGAATATATTATTTTGGAAGTTACTTCCCTTGTGTTACAACCGTTTCAAGAAAGAGAATTTGTTGGGTGTGGTTTGTTGGTGGCGCTAAATTTGTAAAGCTTTCGGATGTCTTGTTGGATTTTCATGAAATGTGATCATAGTGATCATGCAAGATAGACAGATTGGAAAGTCTCTTTGATAGGCATATAGCATTCGGCGTATATAAGACAAGGCTATTTTATGGATAACAACTTCTTCTATTGCTGAGGTGGAGTGTCGTTGGAGATACATTCAACTTTCTCAGAGCTAACGATTTCAAGCTCGGAGAAGCTTAGCTTCGAGGAAGTTGGACATATCTGCAATTGGCTGTTTATATCAGGGAGAAGCCAATATCGGGATAAATAGGGATGCAGAACTAGTTTATCAGTTGTAATTTACTTGGTTATTTTATGTGAAGAATCCTTTGTCTAATTTAAATTTAAAAAAATCATATAGCACATGTAAACATGTAAGTGTTGTATGTGTCCTGAGGAGTGTTACTGTCAGAGCCAGTTCACTACATTTGTCTCTGAGATCGAAATTTAAAATATGCTCCCTGTCGCCGACAGATAGTTTTAACAATTAACAGCTATACAAACGTTTTACCTGTCGCCTGTGACATCTTTGAAATTTGCAGCTTTTTCATGTCAATGTCATGCCATTCCTCTGACGGATTTGCGGTAAATAAGGCTGCTATATACACGAATACACTATTTTCCAGGTTATAAGGTAAATGCTTTGCAATCCAAAATTAGTTTTTTAATGAAAAATGAAGTCCAGCGCCATTTCCATCATTGTAAAAGGCGAATATATCGAGTTTCAGATATATATTTTTCAGATTGGTTCTCACTCTGTAGGTATATCGGCAATTTGCTTGACTGTTTTTCTGCATTATTCCTCCATAGGGCTATTATGTCATCGCTCTGAAATATTATTATCTAAAAACGCTCAAGACGGTGCTAAGGGCCGTGTGGTCATGTGAGTCATTATGTCCATATCAACAGCTACAATGACAGCTACGTTTTTCACAACCCTTTTAATGTTGCATTCTATTTGAGGTATCGCAGACGACAATAGCTGTCCACTGGATACTATAGAATGCCGCATATTCCTAGATATAAAATTTACAAAGTTGATGAACATCTTCATATATTTTTCAGAGAAATATCTCTCTAATGCAGCCTCATATACAAGCTGAGTAAATGTTGAATTTTATGAAATTGAAAATATATACATATGATATTGCTGCTATCAACAACTTGTGAATTCCTACAAAATAACGCAATACGATTCAGTTAAACACAAGGCTTTCCACTCCTGAGTAGGCGATACTGAGTTGTCCGCGAGGATTCGAATGATGTTGAACCTAGCTAGGCATGTTATGGCGACCACGAATCGTGTGATGTGGACGCAATTATCGTACTTCATTTGTAACTAATCAGTTGATTGGCTAACTATCCCTTTCAAATTCTTAGCGAGAACACTCAGGTTTTACACATCACCAACTTGAGATGGTAACTCCAAGAGCATTTATGTAACATTGCAGTATACTGATATTGCCTCATATACAGTCAAATGACCCCGACTTCGAAATGAAAATATGACATTTCAGTTCCCTATTGTAGATTAATTTTGAAATATTACCACTGTTTCATGTCTGATACCATATACCAATGATTTTGGTCATTAATGTCTAAGAGAGAATTCAAGTCTAACTATTTTGTGAAGAGATTATTTCTACATTGCCATGTATAGAATGAAGGGGGACACTTTCTCGCGGCATATCGAATTATGTACTACACAAATTACTCTGCACGTATTTCACACGGGTTTCTTTCCGTTTGAGTTAATACGAAAGTTACTGTTTGTTGAAAGATCAGCTCCTGGCAACTTGTTTGATCTGTCGTGTCTCCTGGTACAGTTCCTAAAATTTAACCTGAAATCGCAAGCCAATTGTTACCGATAACCCGACAGAATCAAATACCACCTGGTGACCGACATGGATCGACCATCAAGTACATTTCTTAGAGCCTGGAACCTTTCCAGCATCCTGTATTACTTATCCAATAACCGATCACATTGATGGTCGCAACAATAAATTATATTCAGAATTTGCCCAATTGTCTTCCTGTTACTGTCACACTAGGATCCTTTTTAATAAGCCTTAGATGCTGCGCTCGGTAAAAACGTACTTACCCTTAAATAAAGGACAGTAAACGGTCCTCAACAATCACTGACGGATGAATATATCTGACAAACCAGCAACATTTAATCAGTAAACCAGCGATCCTGTTATCATTTATTAGTCTTTTCTCGAGAAAATTTGACGTGGTATTCTGAAAGTGACATATTGGGATAAAGGATGTTAAGAGAGTGATAATCAACTTGAGAGGGCGAAGAGCCATTCTGAATAGGTATTATGACGGTGTCGATTACTGGCACTGTCTCCATCCATATCTATTCACACATTATCCTACAGATTCGTTCTGTATCTAACAACATATTAACCCTCTCGACGCCTCGATTACAATTTCGACATCGTAAATTATCCCTTTCTGGACAGTAATATTTCAGTGGGATCTGCATATGGCGTATACATATCACGCCTAGTAGCATTTGCTAGATCCTGTGTTAAATGTGATGATTGTAATCAACGTCACAAAACATTGTTGCAGAAACTTATAAAACAGGGCTACACCACCAAGCGCCTCCACTCAAAGTTTCTCAAATTTGGCGATACATATCGCATGCTGATAGCAAAATACGAGCGTGGCGTGCAAGATCTATGGCGTTACGTTTCGTAACTTGTGTCTAATTCCGCTTAACCCGGGGCTAGGGGCCGTATGAACCCATGTACTTCAAGATCCTCATGGTACTCATATGAACAGTCACAATCAAAGCGTGACTGAGATACATCATCCTTTCGATGACGACTTTACAACGAATATTATGGATTAAGAATACTGATCAGCGATACGGATTTGATATTTTTGGAACATCATGATGTCTTGCCGGCATCATTGAGAACTGCTGACCGCTTCTCTCTTGCAGGAATCAAGCCTATGTTTATGTATATTATGATTGTCTTTTTGAATTTGGTGCTAATACTGTTATATGGAATATGGAATAGGTCTTTGGATTATGGACGCGGATATTCTTTAATGGACGACGGCTGAATTATGAATGACGGACCAGACGCTTGTAATCTACCTCTAAGACGCAAGACACTCGTATGTATATATATTGCTCGCGTTGTTGTTCTTCTTCTTGCTCTTCTTGTGACTTTTTGAACTACGCATGCGCTAAGAGAGTGTGATCTTTGCCCCACTTTACTTTTCAACCTCCGATCGCACATGACAACCTTGTCTTCAGGGACGTTTGAATTCATTTGCAACTACATTCTGTGGAATGAATTATTGCTTCGTTGATTTCCGTTCAGACTTCTCTTACGTCAACACATAGGAAACTTTAGTCGCTTAAAAGCTGTCGATCGACACATCAGTCATTGTCTTCAGATATTGCCATTTTCACTGAACAGTATGTACATGTACTTTCGCGATTTTTGCGATTGGAATAAATCGCGAAAGTTTCATGCACGCGAAAGAAACATGTTCATATGACAATGGCGAAGACAAGAACGCAACAACAGCGACAGAGAAAGGAAATGAGAGTAATTGTTTTCGACATTTGCACAGCTTTAATGGTCTCGCCACCTAAGCTCTAATCAGAAGCACCGGATACAGTTTAATATACGAGTATACTAGTACAATTAATTCTGCTGAATTAATCCCAAGACTTGCATATGTGAAGCAAGTGTAATACTAGAATCGATCGTCCTCGTATGTCGCCTTGATGCCGGCCGTTTGGAACCCCTGTAGGATAGCAGACGTGTTGTTTCTGAGTTGTTCGTGGGCCTTCACCATCGACATCGCGTATTTAGGTTTCAATGTGGAAAGTTTCAAGTCAGCTTTGATATCCTATACAGATTTTCCACTTTTCAGCCCTTCCGAAACAATGTCTCCCTACCACGCGGTGAACTGGTCTTTCAGAGCTGCTTTGAAAGCTCCATTCCCGCTCAGATCTAACGGCTGGAGCTCTTCTGTGTGGTATTTATGTACATGTACTCTAGCGGAGTTTAAATGACAACTACCTGCATAATATCACAGAGAGAATCGCGAAAGTTTCATGTCGCGAATTTTTTAAAATTGAAAAATCGCGAAAGTTCCATGTCGCGAAAGTTTCATGTTTTACAGTATATACACATTAAGATAATTGAATTGCTTATATACCAAAGAAGATGAGCCGCAACATTGTCAATGTGTTCAGCTAATTTGCATACAGTCATAGGCGACTGTTTTTGTAGGTGGAAAAATAAATACTTCTAGTAATCATTTTATCTACCCAATCTAGATAATTCACAAATTGATGAAGAAGTAGACAAGTAACGCATTGTCATTATAGGGAGATCGCGTGCCCTTTCTGCACTACTCATCGCGCATGCGCAGTCGACCCATTCTACTGTAGGGTGCAAGCCTGGCCCATAGAATCTCAGGTAGTGAAAACCCCAGGTCTCTCGCCCCACCCTATCCCGCGCCACACCTATGCGACCCGCTGTGCAGTGAGTAAAGCGGAGTAGGAGGAGGAGGAGGAGGACACGCCACGGATTATACTAGATAGATGATTAACATTGAATAACACTTGGTATCAAATTATAGATCATGCATCCTAAAACCAAACGCAACAATTACGTTTCAGAAGTAAGGGAACAACTCACCAACTTTCGCCGAATAAAGATGTTTAACTTATAGAAATGACAATTTGGTATGCTGTTTAACTTTACCCCCCATGCAATATATGGAAATATGTTTTGAAAGAAAGAAAAATTTAACCCTTTGTGAGAATCGAAACAATGACCCTCCAATCCCTGGAGTTGCACTTACTGTCTTAGCTATACCGACTCATTGACAATACTCAAAACTGACTTTATGCGCAACTAATTTTATAATACAGAAACGACTATTTATTATTTAATGAGTTAGACAACCTTATGCGCGAACAACACATCAAAGTTGTGCAGGTATATTGTACGCTTTCGGTTACAAGCATGAAATTTTGGCACATAGCTATTTCGAATGATCCTCTTTTGGAACACAGCCTCTCTATCCTCATTCTCGCAAGACAGGGCCTTGATATTGATGTTTGTATTTACTGGTTCTCCACTTCACAGTTTACGTTACGTTGTCATTCAGTTTTACGAATGGAATTGCGTCATATGTAGCACATGATCCCGTTGTCAAAAGCTAGGGCCTTGATTTCCTGGAGGGGTTTTGGAGTTATGATTTTGATACTTAGATACCTTTCATATTGGCAGTAATTTTCGTGAAGGCAATTTGATGTACCAAAGGATAATAACGAGAATTCGACATCATTCTCTTACACACAGATCTTGTGAACTAGCCCTGAAATTTCGCACTTAGATCACCTTCGGAATGACTTATTGACAAACATATTCGCGAATTTAGTATAGGGAGATATCCATAGATCCTTCGAAAAGGCTTGGCCGAACATATCAGATGAGATTATATTTCCTAAGAATGAAATAGTTAATCATTTATATAGAAGGAGCAAACCATGTCTTGGTATTGACTTGATTATATGGAAAAGAGTGTCAAGGTATTTAGTTTGCAGATGATAACACACGTAAGTGCAGAAACTTAGTGAATTATTCTAATCGAATATCAAGACTGTCACAGGCCTCAATTTGAATAGTGAAAAGTGTCATTATGCCTCTTGGACAGTTCGATAAACCCTTCAACCCCATTCCATAGTTTCGCAGATCAAAATGATAGACCTGATACTAAATTCATTGAAAATTAACTTTGAAGGAAATATAAATCTTCCATTTTGCTCGGCAAAGTAAGCGAGAAGGGAGACTGAAGAGTGTAGATTTTCACGCTATGACTAAATCCTTGAAATTTATTTGGATTTCCAAATATTTGAAAGCCTTTTTGATTTGCAAAAATCAACGGCTGAACCGAATGTTTTGAAACTTGGCATACACGATACTTGTACCAAGACATTGCCAAAGTGATCATTGTGACTTCGTCTGTCAATTCAGTATAGACGGCACAGACCAATCCAAATCGTTGGATTTTGAACGAGGAAAGTGAATATATATATATATATATATATATATATATATATATATGGTATCAGACCTATTATGCAATTTCTACAATTGTGGGTTAGAAGTTGAAAATTACTTCCCTTGGCATAAAAACACTGGCAGATGGCGCTTTTTCTACAATTACCACTACCTCCGCTGATATGCCTTTCACTGTATTATTGCCACTGCCGCAGGTTTTGACTACAATGTAGTCATTTCTCACTTGTTTACTTCCTACAGAAACCGCGGAGTGGTAAGGCCCTTAACATGCAGCTAATATAACTTAATTACTAAGTGTCTTTAAATTCATTATATTATTTGCACATACACACGTTCACATATTTATTGACATAAACATATAACGACAAACAGTACAGATCTGGGACATGTAACAACTGAATAATATTCATAAAATACATTATCCTGGTCTTCTCTAGAGTCAAAGAAGTTTCGGAATAAAATCCATTTGTTTGCAAGTTTATCACCTAATGATTCTATATTATTTGTATATTTTTCTGATGAGTAATTGTTGCAGAAAACATATAGAAGAGATTTTATATTAATTGGCGATTTTGTAAATTTGTTAAGGTATATATAGTTTTTGGTTATTAGTATAAGTGTATTGAAACTTCTTTGTTCTCTCCCCCACCCCAAAATAATTTTATCCTTTATCTCCCCTCTCATCCCATCCCTCTCATTATGTAGCCACTGTCGAAGCTCTTTCCAAAGTGTTTGTACTTTTTCGCATTCTTTAAACAGATGTTCTAGTGTTTCCCGTTCTCTTCCACAGTAACTACATGTGTTATTATCAGAAATGTTGATTTTATGCAAAAAGGGTATTAGTTGCTAAAGTTCAATGCAAAATTTGATAATGTAAATTTCTCAATTTTGTAGATGTTGTACAACAAAAACTAGTTAGAAAGACGTCTCTCTAGTTAATTTTCTGTTGTAAGCGTAGATACCTTTCCCATATTTCCATTGTGTTTGGCGTTTCACTCAGATTAGTATTCAATACAATATAATATCCTTTACTACCTTTTCCCTGCCTTACCAATCTTTGGATATAGATTGGAAATGTCGGCGAAGTTAAACACAGGGGAGAGAACTCATTTCTGGTTCTCTCCAACCAGATTTTTGGAATATTTTTTATTATTCTAGCGTGATCTAAAAATGTTTCTTTGACTTTAAATTCATATTTCAAATCAGCTAATGACTTAATATTTCCCCTACTATCTATGAGGTCTATGATGTATCTAATGTTGTTTTTATACCAATTTTCTAACAAATATGAAGATTTGAAGTTTGAATTATATCACAGTGGTTCATCATATTTATCATTAATATTTGATACTTTTATCGATTTTTGAAATGTTGACCAAGCATTTAATACATCTTTCCAGAACGGATTGCTTGCATTTAAATTTCTTACAAATCTTGCACCAACATCGCATACTTTTTCATAATCATCAGAATCCAGGAGTTTTCGCCATTTTCTGTTTTGAGAGATGTCTTTTGATCCAAGCGATTTTGAGCGAGTCAATTTGAAGTCGTAGGTTAACCATTCGTAATCCTCCCGATTTGTGATCCTGTTTTATGATGGATCTTTTGATTCGATCATTTCCACCATTCCAAATGAATTTGAAGAGAATAGTATTGATCAAATACCGCAGACGGTAAATTATATATCTATTGTTATGTGTCTATGTGTAGTCTATGTGTTTCTACACGGGCGTTGTCCATGAATATACTCACGGTCGGGGTGTAGTTATATAACCGCCCGACACAGCTTACTGACCCAAAGGCAAATAAATAACACGACAATTTAGAAGATATGTTATTTCAAGCAGTCCAATTGTTCTTTTCAAATTCAAATGTTGGAGGTCTTTTCCCCCACATAGCGGCTGAGCATGTATGGTTGACCGCTTCTCTCTTGCAGGAAACAAGCCTATGTTTATGTATACTTTTGTCTTTTTGAATTTGGTGCTAATACTGCTATATTGAAATGGAATAGGTCTTTGGATTATGGACGCGGATATTCTCTAATGGACGACGGCTGGATTATGAATGACGGACTAGACGCTTGTAATTTACACAGTGGTCGATTCATCCACGCGAGTATGTCCGATGTAAAAAGATTTCTCCAGTGGCATACGATTAAAATTTCTCTATATGGAAATGTGGTCATTGGTATGACAAAGGCAGGCTTGTAGGCATACAGCTATGTATGTAGGCATACATGGAACACGATTCATTTTACCTGACACGTACATGCGCATTCTATTCGTAGGTTGCTGTGAACCATAACCATGTAAATTTCGGTCTTGTTAATTCTACCATGTAAAGTTAGGTCTTGTTAATTCTACGTGTATACAGACTGTTTTTTCTTGTTTTTCTTTTTATTTGATTTGTTTATAACCACATAGGTATTTGGTAAATATGATAGGCGAATATTGTATATAATCAGTAGGGTTTTCGTTTGATTGCCCTTCTTTTTTTCATTTGTTCAAGGCCCTTCTTTTCTTTCAATTGCAAGTTCATGTTCAGCTCAAAATACCAAGACTAGGCACAGGCCAAGCTGACGTTTGCTCTCACCTGTTATGATCACGTCACTGTCTGTCTGTAATTGTTTCTGTTGTTTGTCATGTGAACCTCTGTGTCCCTTTTCATGTGCCGTTATCTTAAGTAATATCTGGAACTCCACCTTTTGTAAAAAGATAATTTGTGTTGTAAATGAGTCTTCAGTGACATAACTATTCTATCTATTAACGTCAGGGGATTACATTCTGAACGCAAAAAACGCGTTGACATGTTTCACTGGCTGAGGAGGAAGAATTGTTCTATTATCTGTCTACAAGAGACCCATGGCTGCAAGGAAACCGAAGAAACATGGGAAAAGGATTGGGGGGAAAAATATATTCCTTTTTACAGTCATGGGACATCCAATAGTACAGGAGTGGCTATCTTGTTCAAAGACAATATTGACGTCATCTTTCATAACTCGACTGTCGATGAAAATGGCAGATTTATTGTTCTTGACATAACATAAGACACCAAATTGACTATCGCTAGTATATATGGGCCCAATGTCAACGACCCAAATTTTTATTCGCGTTTTTTCCAAATAATAAAAGATATGGGGAATGAAACAATAATCATCAATGGAGATTGGAATTTAGTCCAAGATTTTACTCTGGACACGTACAACTATGCTCGTATTAATAATCCTAAGGCAAGACTTGAGGTATTAGATACAAAAAATCAACTCGATCTCGTAGATATCTGGAGAGAACAAAACTCGTTGTCCCGCCGTTATACTTGGCGACAAAATACAAGATCGGGAATAAAGCAAAGTCGACTTGATTATTTTCTTGTATCCAATGATATTTATATCCAGGGCGCACGAGTAGACATCGGTATCTCTTATAGGTCCGATCATTCTTGCATCAAACTTAAATACTGTTTTGCACGTCGTAAGCGAGGACCTGGGTACTGGAAATTTAATACCACCCTACTCGGTGATCCAAGTTATATAAAATTAGTGAAGAAGACCATTGAAGGCTCACTAGCACAGTGTTATGAGTCTGGCGACATAAGCGATTTGGAAATGTTCATCTTAATATTGATGACCAAAGCTTTTTTGAATTTCTGAAAACGCAAATCAGAAGCGTAATCATCCCGTTCTCAGTTGCCAAAAAGAA
Organism: Hanleya hanleyi; assembly: GCA_036873755.1. Lineage (NCBI taxonomy): Eukaryota > Metazoa > Mollusca > Polyplacophora > Lepidopleurida > Hanleyidae > Hanleya > Hanleya hanleyi. The sequence goes on along the minus strand of JAVTVY010029621.1, from coordinate 42,568 downwards.
AGAAAATGTCAAAAAAGAAAAGGAAATTGAAAAGGAAATTGTTGAAAAAGAAAAAGAAATATGTCTTGCGTCCAATGACTCTATATATGAAATAAAGGAACAGTTGGACAAGTTAAAAAAGGACCTAGAAGACACCAGGTCCTGGAAGGTGGAAGGGACGATAATCCGGTCCAAAGCAAACATTGTTGAATATAGCGAGAAAAACTCGTCTTATTTTTCTTCATTAGAAAGGAGAAATTACATCGTGAAAACAATATCAGAATTAGAAACAGAGACGGGAACTGTTGATACTTCAGAAGATATTTTAAGAGAACTCAAATCTTTTTATAATAAACTGTACTCCGCACGAGATGATGCAAATAATACTGATGATAATCTCTTTCTGAACCACTCTGTCAAACTATCAGATGAAGAGCAACATTCATGTGAAGGGAGACTGACTTTAGATGAACTAACTAATGCAACGAAAACATGAAAATTGGAAAATCTCCCGGATCAGATGGCTTCCCGATAGAATTTTATAGATGTTTTTGGGACGAACTCGGGGTATTTCTTTTACGCTCAGCAAATCAATCATTTGAAACGGGAATATTATCGTCGTTTCAGCAGCAGAGCTACATATCATGCCTACCAAAGGAAGGTAAAAATAGAAAATTTATTAAAAACTGGCGCCCAATATCACTATTAAATATAGATTACAAAATTATATCAACTTGTATAGCTAAAAGAATACGGGAAGTTTTACCACCAATAATTGACGAAACACAAAAGGGGTTCATGAAGGGAAGATACATCGGGGAAATAACTAGACTTTTGTTTGATCTTATAAATCATAGTGAGGAACACAGTATTCCTGGTCTACTCTTCTTGATCGATTTTGAAAAGGCCTTTGACTCTGTGTCTTGGAACTATATAGAAAGATGCCTTTTATCTTTTAATTTCGGGAATAATATTATACGGTGGATCAAGACATTCCAAAATGGTAGCAAAAGCTGTGTTGTAAATAACGGGTATATCTCTGAATTTTTCAATTTACAAAGGGGTTGTCGACAGGGGGACCCGATATCCCCATATATTTTTATCCTTGTTGCGGAGACCCTTGCTATCGCCGTTAAACAGGACAGAAATATCAAAGGATTAACAATAGAAAACACAGAAATAAAAATTCAGCAATATGCTGATGATACTACTTTGATTCTCGACGGCTCGAGAGAATCTCTTGAAGCAGCCATGGGTCTCTTGAATAAGTTCTCTTCTTCATCTGGATTATTTCTCAACGTAGATAAGTCAATCGCAGTGTGGATAGGCCAGGAAAAAAAGTAGTACTGTCAAACTATGTCCTCATTACAGGATAAACTGGGATCCAGGAGGATTTAAGCTACTTGGTATCTGGTTTTACCCCAACATGAATGATACTGTTGAAAGAAATTATAGCGAAAAAATGACCTCTATTAAGAAAATTTTAGGAAACTGGTTCAGAAGAAATCTGACCCCTATAGGCAAAAATTACAGTTATTAAAACACATGTTCTTCCACTTTTAGTACACCTATTTTCAGTCCTACCAAACCCTAATACAACTTTTATAGCAAACTTAGAAAAAAGCCTTTTCCAGTTCATATGGAACGGTCAGCAAGACAAAATAAAACGAAAAACAATCATTATGTCCAAAACAGAAGGCGGATTGGCTATGATAAATTTTCAAGCTTTTGCATCATATCTGAAGGTGAAATGGGTAAAGAGAGTAGTGGAGGACGACGGCATTTTTGGGACATTGGTAAAAAATATATTGCGGCCTGCTGGTCATGATGTTTGGTGTTTAGATTCTGCAAGCATATATGCAGTTCAAAAACAAATAAAAAACTCGTTCTGATGTGATACACTCAGATCATGGGCAGAATGTGTGGAATATTGTGAAGCAAAAGACAAGAACTATAACAATCTTCTGGTTGACCTTGTTCCGATATCAGAGTGGAATGGTATACGCCGCTGGGTGGATGTGGGTGCATCCTATATTACTGATCTCTTAAATGAGGATGGTACACGTTTTTTAAAATTCAATGAATTCCAGACTAAATTTGGAATCAAACCTATCTATTTCATCCTTCATTGTGCAATAATTCACAACATATTGAATGAAAAACGTAGAAATATAAAAAACGGTACTTTTATCAAAATTATTAGGAATCAACGAGAAGTATTCAGACGATTAATGAATCAAACATGCTTAAAATTTATTTACAGTATACTTATCAAAAAGACTGAAATCAAACCGCAACGAAATCAGGAGAAATGGGAAGATGAACTAAATTCAGAAAAATTGCCTTGGACTTCAATATACAGCTGCATTTATAGTACCTCAATGGACACCACCCAACAATACTTTCAATACCAAATCATTCACAGAATACTTGTAACCAATTCTCTTTTAAAATTATGGGGTAAACCCGATACCGATATGTGTACCTTCTGTAATCAAGAGAAAGAAAGTATCCTGCATTTGTTTTATGAATGTATTTATTCGAAAGCAATTTGGAGCAATCTTCATACATGGTCAAATGAAGTAGAAATTCAAATGGGGGAGCCGTCCGGATCCCAAGTAATCCTGTGTAATACAGGTTCTGTTCTTAAAGATCACCTGCTGTTACTTGGTAAACAATATATATACAGATGTAGCCTGCTTTCGATGGTTTAAGGGACACTGTGATCAGAACCAGAGATATTGAGAGGTATATCTATACAAAAAATAAGAATATCTCTTTCTTCGCTCAGAAGTGGGGTCCCCTGGCGTAACCACTAAGCAGTATTAACCTTTTGATATCTTATGAATAATTGACTTAATAAATCCTTTTCTTTTATTTTTATCAGTTCGGTGGAGATAGCGTATGGTAAAAAGTTGTTTCTTCCAAAATTTGTTTATTTGTGATTGTGGAAGCGGCGGCACGTGTGTGTGTGTTTCTGTGTGTTTGTTGTCCTGTCAGCATGAACCATGTTAAATGTTAAACTTTTCTATGTATATATATGTGTTTGTCTGGCTCTGGAACAAAAATCCCGTACGAACATGTGTATTGAAAAAATCCTAAACCCTCGACCATGTGGGCGTGTAAGGATATCTAAAATCGTGGTCATTGTAAATAAATGCCCAGTAGCCTGTTCCAGGGCTTAACAGGAAAATAGTATTGATAGTTATTATGTATTCTTCTGGGGGATTTGATAAAGCAAGGAAGAGGTGAATGAGCTTCGACAGAGCTATTGATTTTATTACAGTGATCTTACCAAGCAGTGTCAAGTTTCTCAACCTCCATCTGTTCAATTCCTTCTTCAGTTCTTCTATTTTTGCAAGGTAATTCATTCTCCATATATCATGAAAATTCGTTGAAGTAAATTTTATTCCCAAGAGGTCAAATTCGTTGCCCCAATCTGGTTTCCTATTATGACATAGTCGTATCTCGGAACCAGACAGACACCCTATTCAAACCGCTTTTGTTTTTTCTATATTCATTTTCAGTCCAGATAAACTGCAATAGTCGCTAAGACAATTGAGAGCTTCTTTTAAAGATTTTTCTGAACCATCAAGGGTTCGCTGTGTGTCGTCAGCATATTGGCTGAGTTTAAATTCTGTCCCTTTGATATTGATACCTTTTACACTTTTGTTGTTTCTTATCATTGTAGCTAGAACCTCTAGCTAGCACATAGCAAGAACAGGTACGGTGCAATTGGGTCTCCCTGTCTACAGCCACGACCAATATCAAACATGGATGAAAGATGTCCATTTTGTAGGATACACGTTTTGATATTTGTTCTAAGGATTCTGATCCGTTTTTGAATACATTCTCCAAAGGTCATAGCTTTTAATACTGCCTCGAGAAAATCCCAAGAAATCGAGTCAAATTACAACACATATAAGGGAAGTGGGAAGAGGTGCCGACATACTGACAGAGCCACATGACTTCACAGTATAGTCTTCCGGTTAACCTATTCTAAAGCACACACCAAGAATCTAACGATTCGTGATATGTGTTGTATCTCGGGTACTCTCTCGCCATCTGTAGAACCATGTGTATAAATTGCCAGATGTGATCTGTATTTTTCTCTCAGCAGACCAAGCTCTTGTGTATACAATAGCTGGCTCGTTTTTGCCTTTTTATATTTCCTTAGTGTAATATCTACTACTGGTTGAGCTAACTGCCATGTTGAAATTGGTAATAGCTTGTTAGGTAAAATTTGACTAAGCTTAATACCAGCTGCTACAATGTGTGGTTTCATACGAATTCCAAGAGGTGGAATAATGGATGGGTTCTTTAAATAGAGATCCACGAGCTGAGGTCTGAAAACACAGTTATATGCAGGATTCGAGTGATTTGATCGCAATTTTGTGATATATTGCAGTGATAGTTTACAAAAGTGTATACAACCGGTGAACAGTCCTTTCCCCTATACGTTCATTCTGCTGTTACGTGTTTATGATCAATTTTACAAGTTGTACATTAAATGGTTGAATTGTGTTCATTAAAGTAACACTGTCCCTCTGATAGAGAATTGTGCGTACGTTTCTCTGCACTACATCGCATTTATTGAATCAAACCAGACTTTTTACATTATAGTTATGAAAAGTTTCCCATTCAGGACTATTCAACTGATTGAATGAGGTTTAAGGTTTTGAGTCGAAATAATTGAATGAGTAGATTTTAAGTCGCTAATAAGCATGATAATATTAAAGTTATGTGCATGACAGATTGACCAAGTTATGTTTGGACTGTTTTTTTTCTAAATTCTGTTCCGGGACATATTTTATCTGTTTTAATATTACCCAACCGCTTCATTTCTAATTTAAATAGTTGTAAGTAATGAACGAGAACGAAATCGAAGAATGCGGTACACTGCTGTGGCCTGCATATATTATATGCCCAATCTCTAGATGCCATCTTTAGGTTTTCCTATACCATCCACACACTCGCTGTTTCTTTGCTAAGGTTCACCATAAACACTTTTAATGCGAAATTATCGCATATGAAGCAAAGCTTCAGTTTTTAATGTAAAAGTGTAAATACAAATTAGTGAAGGTTGGATTGTAGCGATGAGCAATAAGTGGGAAAAACTGATGACGTCTGGCGACTAAAGAGCAACCATATGACTCTACAGGAAAGCATCCCTCGGTACCTAACATTCAGACCCGAGAATACGGTGGACTCTCCGACGTAGCCTTGAATCTCAGCAGCGATTCCTTGCAGATATTCAAGTCGAGAATATGAAGCAACTGCGGTGATACTCGGCAATAATATAGACTAGGATAACATTTTCTACCTTTTTAGAATGCATATCTTAATTTTAATACCTGGATGATGGTACTGACAAGCATCATCCCAATAATCACGACACTACTCCGTAATATACGAAACCTTAACCATTGTACATAGACTGCTTCCAGGATTACTCTGATATCACTAAAGTTGTTCATATATCAGTAGAAAATGATCTCATCGGAAGTTTTCAGCATAATATATATTGCAATGAAATCTGTTATATTCTGTATCGTACTTATATATATAATTTTCATATAATTAATGTCACATCTCATATAATTTCCATATAATGAGTGTATACTCTCAAGTTTTAAAAAGGCCTTGGCTGTGTTGAATTGGTTTCACTTTTAACCATTTAAAGTCGATAGTTGCACAGTAATAAAAGTCCTGTTTTCCCACTAATTTAAAATCTATATTATAATGAATATCGATTCACATTTTGCTCCATTACTCAGTAGGGGGAGAGTTCAAATATCCAAAAAAGTGATATAGTTTCTATATATATAGAACACTTCTCTTTCTTTCCCTCTCCACTTAATTGGAGGGTAGCATATTAAGGTCCAGATATTCCAAGTACACGTTTGTCATGTCTCCTGTTGAGAATTCTGGAGATATGTTCAATTGGGGCGTGGTCCAGTCCCATACTCTTGTCTCCACGACGACCAGTAAATTCTGTTTCCGAAAAATCCCATGAATTACTTTGCGTTATCATGGTAATTGATATTGTATTACGAGATTGTTGTAAAAAATCTGTTGCCAGATCCCCAGATGCCCTAGATATGGAAATGTAGGACGGTTTCATTGATTGAATAGGGCAATCAAAGCGTAATTGTCGATATTAAGGTTTTCTCCAAATATTTCACATTTAAGTACCAAAGGAAAATTAACCGGTCCCTTTAGAATTTCCCTCGGTTGGATGGAGTGATATATAAACACTCAGGCGTAAAGCAGGAAATTATGCTCACAGGCTATTCATTTAAGATGTAATGAACGCAGTTAAGGATTTTCGAAGCATTTCATTTTAGCAACCATCAAGCCATTTGTTTCCGACAATCAGTATTTGATTTAATTTTGCGGGGACAAACTGAGTAACAATGTTGCCAGTGGCTAGATATATGTTATTATCAATATAATTTTGTGGGTACAATAATGCTATTTATTCGACACTTCCACGGCATTTTAGAGGGGTATTCTTTGTTCACACGTATTCATAATAATCCAGTTCAAGTCGATTGAGGGAGGGAGGGAATTTGGCTTAATGTCACATTCAAGTTTGTTTCACTCATATGGTGTACCCGGAGAGAACCACCGCCCTTCGGCAAGTATCTGACAGACTTTCACACACGGACCAGCTTACTTTGTTCTTTTATAAACGATGTTAAATATCCATACGTACGCTGGAAAATAGGACGGTAATTGCATCATGTTTGATGCATTAGATATACAGAACTCATCCTTCAGCTTGACGAATCTGTATTTAGAAGACCCATTATTTTTTAGTCTTGGTTTCCAGTCGGCAAAAGTATTTAGTACGACATTTCCATATTTACGTACGAGCTTGTGAAGGGACAGCCTTTTAAAGACAAACTGGTAATGGTGATTATTTGTATTGTCTTATTTTCATTGAGACGCGACATTATTTCCTTGTTTCAGATATAATCAAAATAGGTCATATTCATGCCATATGGGGGAAATATTTCATGGCTCTGTTGATCATGTGAAACTGTAGCAGCTTTTATAAAACAGGGTTATATTTTTCACAATTTAATTTCATATAGTTTCGATATTTAACTGGTTACAATTTTCTAGTCTTATAATGAAGACAGTCATGCACAGATTTGTCATAAAATTTGTAATAAAACTTACATTACCTTGTTCATTTGTCGTTCTTTCCGTTTTTTTCTGTACGAAATAAGGCGAGGTATTGTGAGAGAGAGAGGGTTGGTGCCTACGTCGGTGTCCTGTTAGACTTTTTTGTTTAGCTTGCGGATAAACACGATAAAATTCATTTTGAGATATTTTCCGCAGTTTAGTGTCTTTGTAGGGGACTGGAAATTCTACTAGATGAACCCCGGCGCTCATTTCTCTTATAAACCGAAATGGATCATATGTCTCAGAAATGTAGATTTGTGCTCGCCTTAACATAAATATCAGCATTCACTCTACAACTCCTTTCATCACATTTATTGTATTATTGGCATTCAACGAACTGACTATCATTCAAAGCACGTACTTTGTTCCAGACGACAAAATATCTTCTCAAACATACCGCTATGTCTAACTAGTCCCATTACATTCTGATCACATTCAGTCTCAATTGAGCAGAATTGACGATTATCGATTGCTCCAATCACAGGACCTGCCCTTCTATCCATCTGTCGATGAGAGTCGATCATTTACGAAAGAGCTGTGCAAAGATTTTCCTCAACAATTATACTTCTTGCTTGAAAGTTTCTAATATTAGCTTAACGTTATCGCCCATCAGATTTCGATTGGAAACGCGGGTGAATTGGCTACATGAAGTGTTGTCCGTGTCGGAGCTTTTTGTGTTCTTCTGTCGCAAACCGCCGACAGTGAATTGATTTGAATGAAGTACATAAGATATGAACATTAGATTTGATAGATTATTTCATTGTTGAATACCCAAGTTCAAGAAGCAATTATTAATGTCACTGTATAATATTCAGCTCAATTCTGCGTTCATTGATTATGGCTGTAAATGGTATATGCATGTGACTACTGGCGCAGCAGCATAAGAGAGACTGAAAGCACGTTCTGCAAAAGCTGTGCACACAGCTGTATTTAAATAATAAATGTTGTTAGCTCCTAAATTCAAATTTCAGATTTTTGCTTATCGAGCGCTAAATTTCTTGCTATAACATAGACAGTGATCATTACTTAAACCTTAATTCTCTCTCTCTCTCTCTCTCTTTACTTAAACGTCGTGATACACAAACTCCATATTAGGAGATATTTGACTCATCTAAATTTACATCCATCAATTCAGATCAATTCACAAATCACATTTCAATATTGGGGTTCTATATCATTACTGGAACTTTTAATTTTCTAGTTCACAGTACCTTCTGTGTTTCTCATTTCAAGTATGTATGCATTCAATCCCACAATGTCGCCAGCTACTCTCTAATTCATTCTTGTTCACCGGAAATACTACCAATATCGGGCAGCTATCGATTAGTTTGGCAGTTATCGATTAGTCTGTTATGCCTCTCATACAATCCACCGGGGCAAACTGAACAAGCAAATGCATAATACACAAACAGACCCAGGCGAAGAGATCGGCTCATACCTACCTTTGCAAAGATAAAATGTATGGGCAATGTATGCGAAACGTATGGAATTACAAGCGTCTAGTCCGTCATTCATAATCCAGCCGTCGTCCATTAGAGAATATCCGCGTCCATAATCCAAAGACCTATTCCATTTTCCACATAACAGTATTAGCACCAAATTCAAAAAGACAATCATAGTATACATAAACATAGGCTTGTTTCCTGCAAGAAGCGGTCAACAGTTTTCAATGATGCCGGCAAGACATCATGATGTTCCAGAAATATCAAATCCGTATGTGAATGTATGATAAAAGCAATTTTCCGCGCATACCCCATACATCAACATGAAAAAAGAAAATCGAAAAGGGGAATGTCATACTAAAATTGTATGGAATATGTATGGATGCATTGAACCCCAAAATGTCTTAGGAGGAGACATAAACATGTATGGGGAATGTATGATACAGATATAGTTGTCAAGCTATATGTACGACCAGTGCATGGGAAATCTCTTCACTTCACTCTTTCGAGGCACAGTTCATACAATCCCCATACACCCTTCCCCGCATGTATGGAAGATGCACGGGATAGTGCAGAGGATAGTGCATGGAGCATTGTTTCCACAGTACTTCTCCATATAACATTATCCATACAATTCCCATACATGAGCTGTATCGATAAATGGTAGATTACATACACGCCTGGCAGATGTATGGGCTAGTCCATAATTCGAAAGATCATGTACGGGTAATGTTAAGAAAATTGCTTTTCCAATACATGCCTATACAAGATATACCCAGATAACTGCACGTATGGTCGATACCATACATATCTGAGCCACTGTCCATTTAAAAGTTCACGTATGGGTAATGTATGGCAAATAACTTTGCCCATACAAGTTTATGGTAGCATCCATACATGTCTGGCAAATGTATGGGCCACTATCCATTTAAAAGATTGTGCATGGGTAATGTTTGGAAAATTGCTTCACCCATACATGTCAGTACCTGATGTATTGTAGCGTCCATACATGTGTAACATATGTATGGGCTGCCCCATATAAAATGATCATGTATGGGTGATGTATGGAAAATCGCTTTCCCCATACATGCCCATGACAAATGTATGGGCCACTGTCCATTCAAAAGTTTGTGCCTGGGTAATGTATGGAAAATTACTTCACCTATACATGCCCATACATGATGTATGATAGCGTCCATACTTAGTAGCATTTGCTGGATCCTGTGTTAAATGTGACGATTTTAACCAACGTCACAAAACATTGTTGCAGAAACTTATGAAACAGGGCTAGTCCACCAAGCGCCTCCAGTCAAATTTTCTCAAATTTGGCGATACATATCGCATGCTGATAGCAAAATACGAACGTAGCGTGCAAGATCTATGGCGTTACGTTTCGTAGCTTGTGTTTAATTCCGCTTAACCCGGGGCTAGGGGCCGTATGAGACCATGTACTTCGAGATCCTCATGGTGCTCATCAAAGCGTGACTGAGATACATCATTCTCTAGATAACGACTTTACAACGATTATTATGGATTAAGAATACTGATCAGCGATACGGATTTTATATTTTTGGAACATCATGATGTCTTGTGGGCATCATTTAAAACTGTTGACCGCTTCTCTCTTGCAGGAAACTAGCCTATGTTTATGTATACTATGATTGTCTTTTTGAATTTGGTTCTAATTCTGTTATATGGATATGGAATAGGTCTTTGGGTTATGGACGCGGATATTCTTCAATGGACGACGGCTGAATAATGAATGACGGACTAGACGCTTGTATATGTGCGGGCTATCCCATATAAAATGCTCATGTATGGGTGATGTATGGAAAATCGCTTTCCCCATACATGACCATACAAGATGTATGGTAGCATCCCTACATGTGCGGCATTTTTATGGCCCCGTCGATATATCAAAAGATAAGTAAGATATGGACAATTGTTTTCTCCATACATGCTCCTACATAATGTGTGGTAGCGTCCCTACATGTGTGGAATATGTATGGGTCCGTCCATATAGCAAAAGATCGTGTATGGGTAGTGTATGGAAAATTGCTTTTACCATACATGCCGATACAAAATATAACTAAGTGATTTCCATACATATATGTGATAGCCCATACATGCCTGCCTGTTATGTATGGAAAATTCCATATGTCTGGCAGAGGCATGGGTTGTACATATCTGCATGGCTGGGTGGTGGATGAAAATAAAATCCAATGCTCGTAGAGCATACCCATTTCCTAACATGGACCTATGCCAGACACATGCACACGTTTAAGACCTACCTAGCCCATGGCAGGTATCTGATGTATGAAAAACAAATAAAAAACACAGTTTATACTAGAAAAAAACATTTATTCAAATACACTCACACTTGTGTGATGACACATTCATGTATTACAATCTGACTATTGCAACCACCTCCCCAGGACACGCACATTTACCCACCCAATATCCATTCTAATTCTAATTCTAATGCTCTTACCACACACACACATCTATTCAATAACACTCCAAGACATTTAATGAACTTCTTGACCTCACAAACAACACACACGCAAGTAGTCAGAGTAACAATAAAGTCTTCTTGTTCTTCCACTCTTCCCCCCGACCCCCACACCTGCTACCATAGAAAATGTGCTTCGCAAGGTCTTTGAAGAAAATTGTGTCTTTGAAATCCATTCTTAAGCGAAAACTAGTGCAATTAGTGGATCCGGTGGAGACTAGAAATTCGGTAACATAGCAACAAAATAAAATAACCACCGTTATGCTCATGAAGTCCGGGTTTTCATCCACAGAACTGCCACACTTATTATGCACTGCTGTATTCACTCCCCAATTCACTTTCAGATTCATCACTACTGAAATCTGATGATGTCCGTATTTTGAATATGCTCTTGGGCGTGTTGTACACTTTTCTGGGGCGGCCATTGTCTATGGGGGTATTGTCAGATTCCTCTTCGTCATTGGACGAGGGAGCAGTGGCAGGAGACTGAGACTGGATTCTGTTGTCTATTCGTCTTAGATGGTTTGGTTCTGTTCCTGCTTGCTTCTACACATTTCTGTGATATCTTTCGTCTCATTTCCAAAATGGTGGGTTTGTTTTCTCCAACAAAATGGCTTCTAAAGTATCCTGAAAACAAGAAGTGTGATATATATATATATATATTGTTCAGCTGAAAAACAATTGAGTGAGTGAATGCGATTCAACGTCGCTTTAATCAATTTTCATTCATATCACGATGGTGTTCTACATGCGACAGTAGTCACAGTACCGTCATTTTACAGAGCTGCCCCACCAAAGCACCATGCTGTAGGAAGATATTTCACCCACATTATTCTGATACTTGAACAGTCCTTGATCTATCCTCTTCATGCCAAGCACCAAGCGAGGAAGCAGCATGCTCCTTGACTCGGCCCGGGATAGATCCTGGGACCCCATGCTTGCAATAAACTAGTTAAAACAGTTTAGTTATAGCGGAGAAGTGGATCAGATGACCAGCATGGCGAATTGATTTTGTAATATTCAGATGGGTGATGAGTGATCATTTGTCACAGAAGAGTGCGAATTAAGATGTCCAAAGAAACTGCCCTGCTGTAATTAATATAAAAAGCCTACCTATTATTGCCGCAACAATCTTTGAACTAAGCAGTGCCTTCCCATTAGATCCTTTCAAATTTGATGACCCAAGCTCCTCTTTCGTGAAGTAGGTTTTCGTTGCCAGTTTTAGTATCACGCTTACACTGGTGGTCGTCTTAATACCGTACATGTTTTCTTTGTAGCAGTATACTCCTGATTCCTTTTTGAACTCAATCATCTAAAAGAGATAAAAATAAAATATCTCAATAGGAATCGAATAACTATAGCTCCAAGAAAATGACAATGAAAACTATCAAGTCTGATAGAATAAGTTCTTATTAAACATACTTTTAGATTTTAGTAACTAAAAACAGATTCTCAATGGAATATGATTTATACAATTCATTCAAAAGTTAAAGGAAAATCTGTTGAGTTGTCAGTTCTTTGCAGAACCAAGATAAATTAGGCGATTATGTAGATTGTCTCTGTTCAGGGTGCGTTCTCTGGAACCATAGCAACAAACCCCTTTCTCGGAGAAAAATAAGCAAGTTGTTTCCATTCATGAAATTTCTTATTTGTCTGTAATGTGGTATCAAATGTTCGAAAATATTGCTTAAGGGACCGGGCATGACATAATAAATACTATATCACTACCCTATATCTGGCTTTTCTAGAAAAAGATAATACCATATAATAAGGGAAAAGGCTGTGCCACCGCATCAATGGTTGATCTTCAATCAGAAACAAAAAGCTTTTTTTCATTTGGCCCTAGTAATTGCTGTCAAAAAGGTATTATGTCGCACCCCGAATTGATCTGCCTCTTCCGGTTTCACACATCCTGGCCTTGGTTTCTGGTTGGAATTTAGAATATTACTGGCTATGGTGGCTGAAATAATACAAGATACTTTGAATTAGCTTTCACTTATTTAGATGATTGTTATGTAATTATATTTTATATTTTATAATGCAGTTTTCAGTGCTGCCAAATAGGGCACTCGAATCCACTGATTCTAGCACAAGATTGCCTCAAATCAGGTTCAATATAATTTTCATAAGCAACACAAATTAGTAATATCATTTCAAGCCAAATACAGCCTTGGCCGAAATGTGAGGAGTAAGAAAAATGGCAAAGCTCAATAATTAATTTGAGGCAAATTGGAGAATACTAGCTGTACTCAAACTTAATGAAAAAGACACCCACTATGAAGTCAGAAAAAACCTGCATCAGATAATAAAATCTCCGCCAGATGGCGCAGTAGAAAACCCCCCAACCTTCAATGACCAGCCAATGCTACATACGGAGTTTTACGAAGGTGCGTGAATTAACGTAGAACATTAATTCATACGTTTCGGGGAATCAGGGAACTGATGATAGAAAAATAGCTTCGCCACGAGTTATCCTCATTTGTCTAATAACTTCAGTTGAGAGATATACATTCAAATAATACTGTGCCGTAAACGCCCAAATAATGCAATCATTATAAACCTTTAATCACCCACAAACTTGGCCACTCTTAATTTTGATCACCTTCTTAATGTTGCAGAAGCTATATAAATACACTTCCTGTAATTTCATTATTTGAGAGTTTATAGCATAGGCTTAATATAGTATTGACTTACTAGAGCACTGTACAGCATGCAACATGTCGGAGATGTTCTTGGCGATTAACAATCCGTGGCCGGGATGCAAATCATCAGATGGCTCACTTTTGCTTCTTGTGATGTTTTAGAAATATGCAGTGAGTATATATGATTTCTAGCAAGCACGCTAGCAGCGTTTTTCAACACCGTTTTAATATTGCGTTCAACTGAGGTATCACAGAAGAGATTGTTTTGGGGAAGCTTGAAATCGAATCGTTAATTGAGAATTGGTCGATTTTAACAGCTGCAAATAAAGTAGATAGTCATGAATATATTAGTTTTTGAGTTTTAAGTTTCTTTCTTCGTGATCCAAAATGACCAATATTATGTCAAAACTCATTTGGAGAGTTTTGAAAACCAAAAACCCTGTAAAACCGGCTTTTGCACATGTACCACATTTTCATGTTTTCATAGATGTATGTAACATTGAAGTACTGATGCATATTGTTGATATTCCTTTGGTATAAGTGCTCAAGGATAAGTGTTTATGTACTGTTTTTACATGTATAGCTGATCATCGCGATTATATGTGTTGTAATTTTTACCTGTATATGGCGAGATTCTGCTGGTGGAAGTTTCGTCCCCGACGCCCGCCCCCTGTATAGACCTATTGGTCTTTGATATATGTTGGCATTTTTCGGGAAGTTGATGCTGGGTCGACATCGGGCCTTACAGACTAGTCTTTTGTGTTAAATGCCGTCATTTTCACCTGACGACTAAACAGCTCACCATTTCCCAGTGTACGAGTTGTCACAGCGAAACAGCTCACCAATTACCAATATACGATTACCATCATAGCTCGCTAGATTTGTATCTAATGCCGCTTATGCCGGTGCTAGGGGCCGTGTGGTCATATCATCCAAGTTGCCACATGAACAGGTACAATAAAAGCGTACCTGAGATACAACACATATCACAAATCGTTAGATTCTTGGTATGTGCTTTATAATAGGATAACCCGAAGACAATACTGTGAAGCCATGTGGCTCTGTCAGTATGTCGGTACCTCTTCCCCCTTATATGTATTTAATCTCAAAGACAGCAGACAGTCTATTAACACAAACTTGCACGTGTAACATTTGTAATTGACCAACTACTACCTAGACTTGACAGCAGCGGAGAAGACTCAAGACGATTACATTAATTTCTTATTTATTAGGTAAGTCTTTGTGTTATTCCCTGAGTACCATGTTTATATCGCCCTGGCTATATAGGGCATATGACTGGACAAATATTGTCTCTTGAACAACCAGTTATGGTGAGTTGTATTTATGCATAATTAAAGTTGTTGTTCTTGTGTCCATGCAAATGACATAAAAAGGAAATGTCCGTTCACATCACATACCAGATAGTAACAAAATATTTCTTCACGACAAATCGGGAGAGAGACATTGTCTTGAATTGAACACAAATTCATGGAACTGAATTATTTGCAGCAATTCTCTTTCAGTAGTCTACAGGACAGTAGCCCCTTTCAATCATTTGAGTGCCCTTCATTCAATTCGACAAACCCAGTACACTGTTGAGAAGAGCAAATTTTTATTCATCTACGATGATAATTTAACACACCGCCTCCTTCGTAAATTTCATTACCTATGCTGACTTGAGTACCGTAAGTTATGTTACAGATTATGCAGCCCGGTCCTACAATTCTGTCCTCTTTGGACCTGATTTCCGAGTTCCCAGTTTGTGTTTGATGTGGTTCCCGCAACAGAGCATTTGGGGCCTCACAGAGCTATTTCTAGATTTGAAGTTTACAAAGTTGACAAACTTCTTCAAACAGTTTTCATAAAAAAAATCTCTCTCTAATGTAGCCTCATAAACAATCTGAGTAAACGTTGATTTATATGAAATTGAAATACATACACATGATATTGCTGCTATCAACAATTTGTTCGTTCTCACAAAATAACACAAGACGATCCGGTTAAACACAAGGCCTTCCACTCCTGAGAAGAACAGACTGAGTTGTTCGCGCGGATTCGAATGATGGTTATCCTAGCTAGGCTCGTGTGATGTAGGCGCAATTATCGTACTTCATATGTAACTAGTCAGCCGATTGGCTAACTATCTTTTTCAAGTTGTTGGCGAGAACAATCAAGTTTTACACATCACCAAGTCGAAATGGTATCTCCATAAGCATTTATGCAACATTGCAATTTAGTGAGATTGCCTGATATATAGTAAATTAACCCGGAAGTAAAGACATGAGATTTCAGTTACCTATTGCAGGTTAATTTTGAGATATTACCACTGTTTCACGACTAATACCATATCAGTTATAATAACATCCCAATGGTGTTTGGTAATTAATGATTAAGAGAGAATTCAAATCTGACTATATCTATTTTGTTGAAAAGTATTGCTATATTGTCATGTATACAATTAAGGATGGGGGGGGGGCATTATCTCATGAGATATCAAATTATGTACTACACAAAATGCTCTGCACGAGTTTCATACGAGTTTTCATGTGAATTAATACGAAAGTTCAGCTTCGTGCAACTTATTTGATCTGTCGTGTCTCTTGGTACAGTTCCTAGAAGTTAACCTGAAACCGCAAGGCAATTGTTGCCGATAACCCGACAGAATCAAAATCAGCTGGTGACCAACATGAAATCGACCATCAAGTACTTTACGTATAGCCTGTACCTTATTACTTATCCAATAACCGATCACAGTGATGGTCAGAACAATAAATTATATTCAGGATTTGCCCAATTGTGTTCTCGTTACTGTCACACTAGGATCATTTTTAATAAACCTTAGATGCCTCGCTAGGTAACAACGTAATTACCCTTAAATAAGGGGCAGTAAGCGGTCCTCGCCGATCACTGGCGGGTGAATATATCTGTTAAACCAGTATCATTTAGTCAGCAACCCATCGATCCTGCTGCCATTTATTAGTCGTTTCTCGACGAAATTCGACGTAACATTCTGAAAAGTGACATATCAACGGAGAGTGGCAATCAACTTGAGAGGGCGACTAGCCATTGTTCTTGTTCTTGTAAGGTAAATCCCTCCTTCATGTAGGAGCACCTCCTATTGGAGTAATCATTTATAAACAGTTCAGAAAGTCATTAAAGTTCTTTAAATTGTTTGCAACCAATTCTGGCAGACCAAGCAGGAGTCTCAGGTTGGGTCGAGGAGCTCCAGTCTTCTGTGATGAATTGTGTAGATGTAGTGCCGCAGGACTCTTTCACCCACTACGACACATGAACAGGGTGCTAGATAGCGTCCAGGGTTCAATAGGAATGTCAAGAGGTCATCAGGTGACGCTGCAATTTCCTTAACTTTAATGCAGCAAGCAGGGCAGATGGAAGACACAAGTAATGACACATACTTTTGTCTGATGCTGTTCAGAGCTGGGCATAGGACCAGAAAATGTTGTCGGTCTTCATCGCCATTCAGACATAGCTGACACTCTGGATTCACCCTATACTGGTTAAAAGCCACTCTGTTTCCCTGCAGTGTGTAATATCCGGTGAGAATCCGTAATCTTATCGGTAACTTCCGAATTACAAGCGTCTAGTCCGTCATTCATAATCCAGCCGTCGTCCATTAGAGAATATCCGCGTCCATAATCCAAAGACCTATTCCATTTCCATATAACGGTATTAGCACCAAATTCAAAAAGACAAAAGTATACATAAACATAGGCTTGTTTCCTGCAAGAGAGAAGCGGTCAACAGTTTTCAATGATGCCGGCAAGACATCATGATGTTCCAAAATATCAAATCCGTATCGCTGATCAGTATTCTTAATCCATAATATTCGTTATAGAGTCGTCATCTAAAAATGATGTATCTCAGTCACGCTTTGATTGTGACTGTTCATATGAGTATCATGAGGATCTTGAAGTACATGGGCTCATACGGCCCCTAGCCCCGGGTTAAGCGGAATTAGACACAAGTTACGAAACGTAGCGCCATAGATCTTGCACGCTACGTTCGTATTTTGCTATCAGCATGCGATATGTATCGCCAAATTTGAGAAACTTTGAGTGGAGGCGCTTGGTGGAATAGCCCTGTTTTATAAGTTTCTGCAACAATGTTTTGTGACGTTGATTAAAATCATCACATTTAACACAGGATCTAGCAAATGCTACTAAGCGAGATATGTATACGCCATATGCAGGTCCCACTGGAATATTACTATCCAGAAAGGGATAGTTTACGATGTCGAAATTGTAATCATCTCTTTTGTCATAAAGTCGACGAGAGAGAATGCCCGCTTCATTTTTATAGAGATAGAGATCTAAATAAGATGTGCCTGTAGGGCTATCTGTAGTTTCCTTCAAATCCAGTGAAGGTGGATATATATCCTTCACTGCGTCATTTATATAGCGATTATCCACAGCGAGAAGATCGTCTATATAGCGTTTGGTGAATGAGAAGGAACGGGCTTTGAGTGGATCGGTTTTTGAAAGCGCCAGCATATAGTCATATTCATAAGAGAACAGATACAGGTCAGCCAACAGGGGTGCACAATTAGTACCCATTGGAATACCTATATGCTGCTGATATATTGTGTTGCCAAATTTCACATAGATATTTTTAATGAGAAATTCAAGCAACTCTATAAACAAAGAAACATCCCATGAATGATATCTCTTGTATGTAGTCGAGCTAAAGAATGCTTTATGGCTTCCGACATTAATATATCTAATTAATATATAATTGTCCGACGGACTGGATGTTACGGAAGAGATCGCGATGTGTGGACTTTCCAGTGATTCGGTCCTCACTAGGTAGCGGAGTGACGGGTATAATTTTACCTTACAGAAGATTAGTTTAGTCCAGTAGGAGGTGATAGTCTCCTTAATGGGTTTCTTCCAGGATTGCTTTGGTGGGGGGGGATTCCAGTAGTTCATGGATAGATGGGAGGCTGTACTGTGCCAGGATTTTCCGCGATTGAACAAACCAGCTTTTCTTAACAAAGCCTTTCATGAACACTTGGCGAATCGCAACTTTACACAGTACGGAGTCTTGGTTCCTGAGGATACCCAGAAGCATATTTAGGATGCGCATGTGGATACGTGGTTCGATAGGAAGTACGCCCAGAAGGACATATGGAGCTGGTTCGGCCACTCTGACAGGTAGAGATAAGAGTTCTTTCAGTGTCTTTCGAAAAAAGAGTTCTAGTTTCTCGACATCAGATTGAGTTAGTAGCAGCGTCTCCATTCCGTGTAGCAGGATAGGTACTATGTAGGTTTCTAGAAGATGGATAGCGCCGACAGGATTCTGGCCATTCTTCCCATGGAGACCGGCTCCCATAAGAGAGTAGATTGCTCTACGCGCCTTCTTCGTGTTTTCTTCAATTGTGAGTTTCGGGTTAATGATGGTTCCATCTCGCCGTAGACCTAAATGCATTGCCGATTCAGGCAGAGGAAGTTTCTCATCGTTAAGTTCCATGTTCAGTTCGCCTATTTGGTTTTTCCTAGTATCGGTGAGGATGACACTCTTGGTTGGTTGGAGTTCGTAAAAGTTATCTTCACTGTAGTCGGCAGATATTTGGAGCATCGACTGTAGGTTTGTATCACAGGTAGCGGCAAGCGCAACATCATCTGCACAGGTAGGAGCCCCACAGGGTGTTGTTCCTATGCGCAATCCCAGGTTACTGGCTGAGAGTCGACTCAGAAGATCATTTATGTAGATTTTGTAGAGGTCTGTGGAGAGGACACCACCCTGACGTACACCCTGCTCGATTGATATTGGATTAGATAACTCTCCCTGCCACTTTACTTGTGTCTCGGCATGGTTATGGATGTCTGTAATCAGGAGCCAGAGAGAGCCCTCTACTCCAGCCGAGTACATTTTCCTGAACAGAGATGGGTGGTGAACGACATCGAATGCAGCTTTTGCATCTAACAGTGCCACATATACATTCTGAATAGGTATTTGACTGGAACTTATAGACGTCTGAAGGCTATAATCGTGATTCTCAATCATCGAACTTTATCTATACACCATGTAGTGATCAGTGACCTTGAACCTGACGGCGGACTAGAAGATAGTCGCGACTCCACTGGAAGAGTATATTATTGAGTGGTCAAAGTGAGAAAGTTGAACCTACAGATCTCGCTGACTGGCTGGACCTCACCAAGAACAAGGTCGTTGAAACAATCCGCCATATTGACAGTAGTGCCCTTCCCCAAGCAAAACAAGTACTGGGAAACTTTAGTTCGTTAGGAGTTCTAGCAAAGTACATTCGTCATAGTTCCAGCAGATAAAGCTTCAAATAATATAATATCATATGTAAATATTACTATTACCAGGTTCTGGTTAAGGAATTGAGTATAAGCACACCATCGACGAATACGTCTACTCACTTCCTAACAGC
Organism: Hanleya hanleyi; assembly: GCA_036873755.1. Taxonomy (NCBI): domain Eukaryota; kingdom Metazoa; phylum Mollusca; class Polyplacophora; order Lepidopleurida; family Hanleyidae; genus Hanleya; species Hanleya hanleyi. The sequence continues at coordinate 22,384 of JAVTVY010029621.1, read as the reverse complement.
AGTTCCTCTTGAAGATTTTATCAATAAACACAAAACGTTTCTCAGGGAAAGAGGTATTTGTCTTCCAAACACTAATAGTGATATACCGAAAGTGTATAAATCACCATACAAACTAGATTCATAGCTGGTTCCAGAGGCTGCACCACCAAACTTCTTTCACCCTTGTTCACTAGGGCCCTTCAGGAGGTAAAAGCATTTTGGAAAAGGTATTGCGCCACTATTTCTGAGAACTATGGCATTGAATGCATGTGGATATAGAAAAACTCAAAATGTCTTATGGAAGAACTTGGTGCGAAAGGTCACATACTGTACAGACATATATCCACATGGGATTTCTTGACTCTCTACACTACAATCCCTCAACATGAGCAAATTGTCCGTCTTAGTGCATTAATAGTATAGGTGTTCAAGAAAACTGATCGCCGGTATATTATCAGAAGCCATAAAACATTCTTTAGCTCTACTAGATACAAGGGATATCATGCATGGAATGTTTCTTTCTTTATAGAGTTGCTCGAATGTCTCATTAATAATATGTATGTGAAATTTGACAATACAATATATCAACAGCATATAGGTATTCCAATGGGTATTAATTGTGTACCCCTTTTGGCTGACCTATATCCGTTCTCTTATGAATGCCACTATATGCAGACGCATTCAAAAACAGATAATTTCAAAGCCCGTTCCTCCTCATTCACCAAACGCTATTTAGACGATCTTCTTGCTGTGGATAATCGCTATATATAAGACGCAGTGAAGGATATATATCCACCTTCACTGGATTGAGAACAAACTACAGATGGCCCGAGCGGCACATCTTACTTAGACCTATATCTCTATAAAAAATGAAGCGGACCTTCTCTCTCGTCGACTTTACGATGATGTCTTGCTGGCAACATGGAAAACTGTTGACCGCTCCTCTCTTGCTGGAAATTAGCCCAGTTGTATGTATACTATGATTTATCCTTTTATTTTGGTGCTAATGTTATTAAATGAATTAGGTCTTTGGATTATGGACGCGGGAATTATTTAATGGACGACGGATGAATACTGAATGAGGGAATAGATGCTTGTATTTTCAACCTTCTTGGCCTACATATTAAGGGCAGTACACGAACACGAGTTGAGACGTAAAGGTATAGTGAACGGTAAGAATGACAAAGGGTGCCGTGGCTCTCAAGTGTCCGACGACGATGACAGTTTAGATTCATGGAATCCATCTGTCTATTGGGTAATGCTTATTCTTGTCCTTGGAGCAGGGTTCGTGGCACTTTGTGCTTCCGCCATGTATCAGCCTGTGGAGGAGTGGAGCTATTTCGAAGCTATATATTTTTTTTTGTCACCTTCGCAACGATCGGATTTGGTGATTTGGTGGTAATTCAGTCCTTGCATTTCATATAATTATACTAAATCTATAGCCAACAAAATATTCAATTACTCTAATGCTGTCAAGGTGTTTGACTGGAACTTATACACGTCGGGGGGCTATAGTTGTGATTGTGAATCGTCGAACTTTATCTATACACCATGCAAACATGTTGTGACTGGTGACCTTGATGTGGTGAGTGATAAGGACCTATGATTACTCCTGATGAAGGGGCCTAAATATAGAGAGCCGAGAAATATAAATCTGAAGGCCGACCAGAAGATAGTCTTGTCTGCTCTGGAACAGTACGTTATTGATTGGTCTAAGCGAGAAAAAGTTGAACCTACAGTACACGATGATTGGCTGGACCTCACCAAGAGCAAAGTCGTTGAAACAATCCGACATATTGACAGAAGTACCCTTCCTCAAGCAAAGCAAGTACTGAGTAGCCCCAATTCGCAAGAAGTTCTAGCAAATCTCCAGAGTAAATTCGCCATAGTCCCAGCAGACAACGCTCCAAATAATATAATATTCATATGTAAATATTACTATTACCAGGTGCTGGTTGAAGAATTGAGTGTAAACATATCGTCATCAAATACGTCTACTTACTCTCAAACGGCATTTACTCTGGACGATTTATTTAACAATCGCAAAACGTTTCTCAGGGAAAGAGGTATTTGTCTTCCAACCAAACATAACGATATACCAAAAGTATACTGGACTCCCAAAATGCATAAATCACCATACAAAGCTAGATTCATAGCTGGATCTAGAAGCTGCAACACCAAGCTTCTTTTAACCCTGTTGACGAGGGCCCTTCAGGAGGTAAAAACATTTTGGGAAAGGTATTGCGCCACTATTTCTAAAAACTCTGGCGTTGAATACATGTGGATATTGAAAAACTCAAAATGTCTTACGGAAGAACTTGATGTTAAAGGTCACATACCGTACAGACATGTATCCATATGGGATTTCTCGACTCTCTATACTACAATCCCCATCAGGACCTTATTGACCGTCTAAGTTCATTAATAGTATCTGTGTTCAAGAAAACTGATCGTAGATATATTAATGTCGAAAGCCATGAAGTATTCTTTAACTCTACTACATACAAGAGATATCATTCATGGGATGTTTCTTTGTGTGGATAATCGCTATATAAATGGCGAAGTGAAGGATATATATCCACCTTCACTGGATTTGAAGGAAACTACAGATAGCCCTACAGGCACATCACATTTAGATCTATATCTCTACAAAAATGAAGCGGGCATTCTCTCTCGTCGACTTTATGACAAAAGAGATGATTACAATTTCGACATCGTAAACTATCCCTTTCTGGACAGTAATATTCCAGTGGGACCTGCATATGGCGTATACATATCTCGCCTAGTAGCATTTGCTAGATCCTGTGTTAATTGTGACGATTTCAATCAACGTCACAAAACATTGTTGCAGAAACTTATAAAACAGGGCTATTCCTCCAAGCGCCTCCACTCAAAGTTTATCAAATTTGGCGATACATATCGCATGCTGATAGCAAAATACGAACGTAGCGTGCAAGATCTATGGCGTTACGTTTCGTAACTTGTGTCTAATTCCGCTTAACCCGGGGCTAGGGGCCGTATGAACCCATGTACTTCAAGATCCTCATGGTGCTCATATGAACAGTCACAATCAAAGCGTGACTGAGATACACCTTTTTTTTTGTTTAGATGACGACTCTATAACGAATATTATGGATTAAGAATACTGATCACCGATACGGATTTGATATTTCCGGAACATCATGATATCTTGCCGGCATCATTGAAAACTGTTGACCGCTTCTCTCTTGCAGGAAACAAGCCTATGTTTATGTATACTATGATTGTCTTTTTGAATTTGGTGCTAATACTGTTATGTGGAAAATGGAATAGGTCTTTGGATTATGGACGCGGATATTCTCTAATGGACGACGGCTGGATTATGAATGACGGACTAGACGCTTGTAATTTGGATTATGGACGCTGATATTCTTTAATGGACGACGGCTGAATTATGAATGACGGACTAGACGCTTGTATTAGCAATCCAGCTGAGAATCCTACAACATGACCGTTCGATATCGTAAGACTTCTTGGGGAATTAGGTTTGAAAGTCATTTATATACAGTTTAATGATTCAGGCGGTATGATTATACGATAGAACGGTATGGAGATATTTTAATGTGCAGATCGACACAAGACGATGACAAATACACATCCCCACTGATCAGGTTTGACCAGGTTATCAGCTGCCCTCGATTCAGCTAATATTGAGCCAGCGATATGTCTCTCGTCTTGTTGTCGAATATTGTTCGGCCATACACTAACAAAATCAGTCTGGTATATGGGTTCTTTGAATAAATGACATGAGCAGCAGTCTCGCCGTCAGATTCTCACAAGTTATTACATCGTCAGGATCCATAGACAGACCAACATGTTGTTCTAATTCAGCGATGAATCTAACAAAATGATTTATTGCCTTTCTCAGCCATCCTCAGGGGAAGGAAACAAGGTCTCAAACAAAGTTGACAGGTACCTGGAAATATCTTTACACTGGTCGGGTTTACGTCCTGGAAGGATAGCATGTGTTCGCTGCATAGAACGGAGTTCATGTGCAGAGTTCAAGCTCATCGCTCTTGACCAAGATCGACAGTCTTCGTTATGGCAGATTGAATTTGGAGTTTGCGAATTTGTGACGTTGCCAATGAGCGCGTGTCACCTCCTTCTTAAGATTCGTAAATCGGGTCGAACAGAATCCTCCGATCAGCGTGAGTGAGCCTCAGCAAACGGTCGATATCCATCAACGTATGAGAGTGAAGGAAACCTTCGTGCATTCGTTCTTCATATATCATACTGCTATAATAATGCAGAGAGATTCCAGCCTATGTAAATCCCTTAAATGGACCCTATATTCCAGCTGCAGGCGCAATTCAGTGGGTACGTGATATCGTTCAATGTTGGACTAGGCAAGACTCGTCACTTGATTCCCAGAGGTTGTGCTGCTGTTTATACCACACCAATACTGGGGTAATAATCATATTGTGAAATCGTAATGCAATCAGGTATAATGCAAGGCGTTTGTGGTGTGTAATGCTTTGGGCAGCAGTGCGGGAAAACCTGGCTCTCAGTGCCGTTAAACATTGAACAATCTACCATCTTCAAAAATACAGGGAATAATCCGATCTGGGGTCGTGGTTGCTGTTCGTTTTTGCTGAGCTTTTGTTTAGCAATCAAAATAAAAGTCCCTAAATCATTTGGTATTATTTTCAGAGGTCAGTTGATGTATGTGGTGACAAATTAATTATTTCTTTTCTTTCCGTCCGATTCTTGCCGTATTCCTCTCTGTATATCTTTCTGTTAAACACAATGACCCTTGATTAGGATAGCAGGCGAATGTCACCAAAGGAAATGTGAGTGAACATGACTGGTAATATATAACGTATTGTATGCTTGTTTCAATCTTTATTTAACGTCGGAATGGTTAATACAGATAACATTAGCTACAAAAGCAATTGGTCCGACCAACATATGTGTGTATATATATATAAAATTAAAAGAGTATGGAAGCATGTATTGCAACGCAGATAAAACGGACTAGGCAAAAAAAAAAAGTACCGCAACACAACAGGAATACCATAAGATTCCTATTTACAAGGTAGTAAAACTAGGATAGATCTAATTAATTAGAAATATCGTATCTGCAGAGATAACAAGAACAGTTTGGACCTTTCCACTTGTTAATTATTCGTTTAAAACACTTAAAATTGTCCTCATTTCTGATATCCGAGGGGAGGTCATTCCAGATTTTGGCACCCATGTAGCCAAAACTTCTTTTGCCATGATTTTCCCCTAGACCCTCCCCTCAGACCATATGAACTTTTTCGTCTATTAAAAATGTCTTGCAGATATCCCGGGGATATGTTGTTTAAGATCTTAAAAACTTCCATAGCTAAGAGACGGGTTCTTCTTAAGTGAAGTGTTGATATACCTGCTTTTTGTAATAAAATATCATAGCTGCTGATAAAATCTTTAAAAACAAATCTCAGGGCTCTTTCTTGAATTTTTTCCATGTTTTTCGTGCTTGTTAAGCTGGTAAAATGCCACACAGTGGGACAATAGTTAAAACAGGAGAGTATAAAAGTTTTAAAAACTGCAAGTAAATTTAATTGCTTCATTGTTTAAGATTAGAACACATAAATCTGGTCCAGAAAGATACTTTCTTGGTATGACAAAACGTCTGCCAATGGAACCGGTCAACAGTCCCTTTCCCTCCCTTTCCGCTATACTTTCATTCGGTTGTTAGGTGTTTTATGATGGCTGTTACATGATATACACTAAATGGGAGAAATTTGTTCATTAAAGTAACACGGCCCCTGTAATAGAGAACTCTGCATACTTTAGTAAGTTTGTCTGCACCACATCGTATTTACTGAATCAGATCAGACTTGTTATATAGTTTTGAAAAGTTTCGGATTCGGGACTATTCAACTGATTTAATGAGAGTATTTTCGTTATTTTGGGATAACACTATCTTAGAATAGCACAAATTCTAGTGCTGAAAATTGGTCGAGTCCCGTGCGGGATTTAACATGCGTAAAACTTACGCACAAATGATAGAAGTACATGATTTTCATGTTTCCTGTTGAGAACTCTGCATATTTGTCCAGGGAAAGCGTGATCCAATCCCATGCTCTTGTCTCCCCGGCCATTCAAATTCTGTTTCCAGAAAATCGCATGAAATATTGTGCGTTATCATGGTAAATGATATTGTAGTACGAGATTGTTGTGAACAAAATTCTTTGCTGTCAGATGTTCAGATGCCCTAGATATGGAAATGTAGGGCCGTTTCATTCAGCGAATGAGGAAATCTAATCGATTTTAAGTTTTCTCCAAATATTTCAAATTTAAGTACCAATAGATGATAATTAACTGATCGATTCTTCCCCCGATGGATGATATTATAAACACTCGGGCATAAAGTAGAAAATTATGACCACAGGCTATACATATAGGGTTTAATAAACGCAGTTGAGGATTTTCGAAGCGCATCATTTTAGCAACCACCAAGCTATTTGTTTCCGAAAATCAATATTTGATTTATTTTGCCACAAAATCAGTAACAATATTGCCAGTAGCCAAATACTCTGGGATTTAACATATTTTATCGATAATTTTGTCGGTAGAATAGTGCTATTTATTCGACACTTCCACGTCATTTTGTGGCATTCTTCGTTTGCAAGTATTCATAATAATCCAGTTCAAGTCGATTGAGAGCTTAACTTGTTCTTTTATTAACTATGTTAAATACCCATATACGTACTCTGCGAAATAAGACGCTAATTTCCTCAAGTTTGATGCATTAAATTTACAGAATTTATGCGTGGGGAATCTGTATTTAGAATATATATTATTTACTAGTAGCACTTGGTTTCTAGTCGTCAACGTATCCAATATGACAATTCCATAATTACAAACGAGCTGGAGAAGGGACAGCCTTCTAAAGACAGCCTGGTGATGGTGATTGTATTTTCATATTTTTATTGAGATGTGACATTATTTCCTTGTTTCCGGCATAATCAAAGTAAACCATATTCATGCCATATGCGGGAAATATTTCATGGCTATGTTGATCATGTTTCAATATTTTAATGTTGGCAATTCCCTAGTTCATTCTGTGTATATACGAACGTCTGGTCCGTCTGCTCAGATCATTATTGAACAAACTTCCCTTCCTTTGTAAAGCACATACCTTCTTACTTTATAATTATGACAGTCTTCTAATGAGAATAGCCATGCACAGATTTGTCATAAAATTGTAATAAAAATATATATATTGCCTTGTTAATTTGTCGTTATTTCGTTTTTAGCTCGCCTTTACCAAGTAAGAAGAGGTGGGAGAGAGAGTGTATGAATGAGGGCGGTGTCGGTGTTTGCTTGTGCCAGACGCTTGTAATCGGTGTCGGTGTCCGGTTAAACCTTTTGTTTAGCCTGCGGGTAGACACGTTAAGGATTCATTTTGAGATATTTCCCTCAGTTTAATGTCATTTCTCTTATAAACAGAAGTCTAAGTTATGTAGATTTGCCCTAAACTTAACCTAAATATCACCACTCGGTCTTTCACTCCGTTCATCAGATTTATTGTATTATTGGTATTCAACAAGCTGAATATCATTCAAAGCACGTACTTTGCTCCAGACGACAAAATGTCTTCTCTCAAACATACCGCTTTGTCTAACTAGTCTCATTACATTCTGGTCACATTCAGTCTCAATTGAGCAGAATTGACGATTATCGATTGGTCCAATCACAGGACAGGTCCTTCCATCCATCTGTCCATGAGAGTCGATCATTTACAAAAGAGCTATGCAAAGATTTCCTTCAACAATTATAGACTTTGCTTGGAAGTTTCTAATAGCAGCTTAACGTTATCGTCCATCAGATTTCGATTGAAAACGCTGGAGATTTGGCTACATAAAGTGTTGTCAGTGTCAAAGCTTTTTGTGGTCTTCTTTCGCAAACGACCGATAGTGAAAGAAATTGATTTGAATGAATTACGTAATCAGAGATATGAACAAGATATATTGTGCCTCGCATGATAGAACATTTCACTGTCGCATCTGCAAGTTCAAAAAGCAATTATCAATGTCACAGTACAATATTAAGCTCAACTCTAAGTGTATTGATCATGGATGTAAATGGTATATGCATGTGGCTATTGGCGCAGCAGCATGAGACACACTGAAGCACGTTCTACAAAAGCTGTGCACACAACTGTTTTCAAATAGTAAATGATGTTCGCGAGAGAAATTCCAATTTGAGATTTTATCGATCGCAGAATTTCTTGCTATCACATAGACAGTGATCCCAGTGATCATGACTTGAACGTCATGATACACATACTCCATATTAGGACCTATTTGATTGATCCAAATTTATCTCATTTGATCAATTCACAAATCACATTTCAATATTGGGGTTCTACATCATTGCTCGAACTTTTAGTTTTCCAGTTAACAATACAATCTTTTTTTCTCATTTCAAGTAGTTATACATTCAATCCCACAGTATCGCCAACTACTGTCTATAATCAACTGTTCTTTACCGGAAATACTACCAATATCGGGGCAGGTATCGATTAGTTTGGCTGGTATCGATTAGTTTGTTATGCCTCTCATACAATCCTCCGGGGCAAACTGAACAAGCAAACATATAATACACAGACAGACAGTCCCACGCGAAGAAATCGGATCATACCCAACCAAAACTCACCAGAGAGGTTCAATATAGCCGTGTACAGTATACATACTGTGTGCAGGCTTCGATCTCGCTCACTGCTGTTTCCAAGGGGTCTGTATGTGTACAGCATCTTTTCTTATATGTTTCTGTGAATAGTGCAATTATTGTGGGAAAGAACTAAATATAAAACCCGTTGACCACTTGGACGTTCATTCGACTGGTAATCAGTCACTGGCATAGTATCCTAAGCATATCATCGAGGTATAACCAGCATAAGTAACGAGTGATTGTATTTATACACAGCTTCATATATATGTAGTTGTTGCAAACGTGAGATTTATTCTTTGGGATTGACACTCGTATACTGGATATCGCAACAAATTGCACGTTTCATATAATTGACATCCAGGTGCACAATATCTAAGGAGATGCTAATTGATTGGTATACTGTCGATAGACTCATGTGTCCCTCGTTTTACGATAATTGTTGAATTATTCTGTAATTACAGTTTCTGGGAAACCAGCTGATTCCATTACAGACAAAGCCTTCTGACTGCTGGTTTCCAATTAGTTAGTCCAAGAGACGCTTAAGTTTGTCTGCAATATGTCCACTTTCATCCCACTATAACGTTTCTAATTATGCAATATAGAATGTTCCTGTCTCAGACACGCATGCACTCACAGAATGCGGTCAATGGGGATATTAAAGTCTCAGGCACGATAAATTATCGGAACCGTCGTGCACGTAGATCATTTTCAATGAAAAGTCACTTGAGTGAAATGTGCATCGCCAATATGCCAGACGTCTATAAAGGTTCGCCAATACGCCGTGAAGACTCGTCTCCTGTGGCGCAGCCCTTCAATACCACCGACATTGGTAGGAATTATTACCAATAGTAGATATTGATCCAAGTCTGGCTGTAAGCCATGGCGGCTTTGATCATGCCGACTCAACTGTTCCCCTCATAGATTTATGGCATGCTCACTCAGCATTGTCTGGCCACCAGTTTGAATATCACACAATGTATAGCTCTCACATTCTCTCGATTTCAACCCTGTTTTATATTGTATTGCCACACCAGCCCTAATTTGTTTTACACAATACAGTGATGTAAATATGTTAAATGCAGGAATGCCTGATAATTTTAGAGGATTTTCTCATGGTTTTCCCCTGTTATTGTTCTCATGCCAGATTTCACGACATTCCTGTGATACGTCCTAGCATGGAATGCATAGGAAATGGAGAGAAGAGTTCAGCCATAATGCTTTTATGTCATTCCAATGAATTATCTTTCAATATATGTTCCAAGAAAATAGAAGAAGAAATGCCAATTAAACCCAATAAGCGAACTGTATACTAAATAAACAGCTAAAAGATCCGAAACCGATTCGTCGTTTCGTTTCGTCGGGGTTGTATGTTGATCAAATGAAACATAAGTCGCCTACATGCTTAACTCAAATACGAACTTTACTGTACGGACATGTAACGATACGGTCAGACGTCACAGTAATTGAACAAGAACATTTAGCTTCTTGTCGTTGAATGTCAGACAATCAGAACGTCCTGGAGGGTTACGATGATAATACTCCCAGAGCTGAAAGGGTCAGATACTGGCATTGAATCTGTCTTTCGATAGAGACAGGCGTCATGCGCACTTTCCTTTCCGTCATTCGCAAGACCTCTGCCGACGCCCAAATTCAAACATCCTACGTAAAATCGCTTCCAGTCTTTTTCTTAAAACCCATGCATGAACATCTGTACAAGCCCATGTGTGTGCAATGCCTTCTGATCCAAATTTATTAGAGCATATTGTCGATAAACGGTTCCGTCGCCGCCGACGCCATTTCAAACGGAAATATCACGGAAACCCTTCGTGGTTTTCTTATTAAACTTTATTTGCTTACTCTTTCGGCCTGGGGAATTTGTCTAGTTAGGTTCTTGTTGTTTTCATTCATCACTAGTTGGCGCTGCAGTAGTGAACACAGGTAAACCTATCCGACACGTTACATGTATGTCTCGGCGGTGATGTAACGGCTACTTGGGTTTCCGTGAAATATATTACATTCATCGTGCAGGATAGGCAACGAAGTGAAAAGGTTGTGCTATTCATCGCATTGTAATAAAAGAGACTTTTGGGCAACTCAAAATTGCTACTTTTAGGTCAAATACAAATTGGCAGATTTTTTTCAGCGAAAAGCTGATTTTTTTAGTAAATTTGTTCGCTGAACATGAATATAATATTCTCCAGGTTGTAAGTTGCTTCCTTAGCATTGTAGAATGATGCCGTGTCTCCTGGTAGAGTTCCTAGAAGTTATACTTAAACGTCAAGGCCATTGTTACCGCTAACCCGGAAGAATCAATACCAGCTCGTGGCTGACACGGATCAACCATCAATTACATTTCTTAGAGCCTGGAACTGGAACCGTTCCAGAATTCTGTATTATTTATCCAATAACCGATCACAGTGATAATAACAATAAATAAATAAATAGCAATAAATTATATTCGTGATTTGCTCAATTGCCTTCCTGTTACTGTCACTCTGTTATCCTTTTAATAAGCCTTAGAGGCCTCGCTCAGTAACAACGTAATTACCCTTAAATAAGGGGCTGTAAGCGGTCCTCACCAATCACTGGCGGATGAATATATCTGACAAACCAGTAGCATTTAGTCAGCAAACCCTCGATCCTACTGCCATTTATTAGCCTTTTACTCGAGAAATTTTGACGTAGCATTCTGAAAAGTGACAATGTGATGAAAGATGTTAAGAGAGTGATAATCAACTTGAGAATACGAAGAGCCATTCTGAATAGGTATTATGACGGTGTCGATTACTGGCACTGTCTCCATTCATATCTATTCACACATTAACCTACAGATTCGTTCTGTATCTAACAACATATTAACCCTCTCAACCCCTTCAGCCCCCTTTCCAACAATATGTACCAAAATCAGTAACACATGTGTAGTGTTATGCACCAACGAATTTATGAGATTGCTCTTAAAGCAGAGCCAGAAGAAAGTTGCTAAATCTGCGGCTAAACAGTGTTCAAAAAACTTTACAACAAACAGCAGATGGTTGGAATTACACGCGTTAGATCCGTCATTCATAATTCAGGCGTCGTCCATTACAGAATATCCGCGTCCATAATCCAAAGACCTATTCCATATTCCATATAACAGTATTAGCACCAAATTCAACAAGCTGAGTAGCCTGTTTGAGAGCATACAGCATATACGCTTCCAATATCTCCTTACATATAACTTGGAAAGTTGATATGTGTATGTGGAAAGAGACATTCATCTGGAATTGTTGAGACAATTTGAGGAGGTTTGGGAAGCAGTAATGGATAGTGTAACACTGGAATGTAAGTCTGTAGTTGTATATGGATTTGTGGATGGTGAGGTTTATAAATTGATGAGTGGAATAGACCAAGATATCGCGTTCACAACACAGATGGGTACAATATGGGTGAGTGAAATCCAAGATGATCAATGGCAGCCATCTTGGAGTACATACTACCTCAATGAAAATCAATACCAATCGCTGTCTAACTGATGTGAAGCACATTCTCAAGTTTGAAGTCGATTGGTCGAACTGTTCTCGAGATATCGCGTTCACAAGATGTGGGATGGACAGAATCCAATATGGTCAATGGCAGCCATCTTGGATTATGTACCTCAGTGAAAACCAATACCAATGGCCGTCTAACTGATGTGAAAAACCTTCCCAAGTTTGAAGTCGATTGGTTGATTTGTTTTTGAGATATCGTGTTAACAAGATGTGGAACGGAGTGAATCCAATATGGTCCATGGCAGCCATCTTGGATTACGTATCTCAGGGAAAATCAAAACCAATGACTGTTTAACTGATGCGAAGCACACATTCTCAAGTTTGAAGTGGATTGGTCAAACTGTTGTCGAGATATCGCGTTCACAAGATGTGGGATGGACAGAATCTAATATGGTCAATGGCAGCCATCTTGGATTACGAACCTCAGTGAAAATCAATACCAATGGCCGTCTAACTAATGTGAAGAACCTTCCCAAGTTTGAAGTCGATTAGTTGAATTGTTCTCGAGATATCGCGTTCACAAGATCTGGGACGGATGGAATCCAATATGGTCAATGGCAGCCATCTTGTATTACGTACCTCAGTGAAAATCAATACAAATGGCCGTCTGACTGATGTGAAGAACCTTCCCAAGCTTGAAGTTGATTGGTGGAATTGTTCTTGAGATATCGCGTTCACAAGATGTGGGACGAACAGAATCCAATATGGTCGATGGCGGCCATCTTGGATTACGTACTTCAGTGAAAATCAATACCAATGGCCGTCTAACTGATGTAAAGCATCTTCTCAAGTTTGAAGTCAATCGGTCGAATTGTTCTTGAGATATCGCGTTCACAAGATGTGGGACGGACAGAATCCAATATGGTCGATGGCGGCCATCTTGGATTACGTACCTCAGTGAAAATCAATACCAATGGCCGTCTGACTGATGTGAAGAACCTTCCCAAGCTTGAAGTTGATTGGTGGAATTGTTCTTGAGATATCGCGTTCACAAGATGTGAGACGAACAGAATCCAATATGGTCGATGGCGGCCATCTTAGATAACGTACTTCAGTGAAAATCAATACCAATGGCCGTCTAACTGATGTGAAGCATCTTCTCAAGTTTGAAGTCGATTGGTCTAATTGTTCTCAAGATAGCGCGTTCACAAGATGTGGGACGGAGGGACGGACGGACGGACGGAGGGACGGACGGAAGGACGGACGGCTAGCAATTCCAAGTCCTCCCACCACTTCGTGGCGGAGGACAAAAAGACAATCATAGTATACATAAACATAGGCTTGTTCTCTTTTTGAGTAAATTTAGGCTTGTAAACATAAACATAGGCTTGTTCTCCTTTTGAGTAATAACCAACCAGAAAATAAAAACAGTTACATAATGCGGTACAATATGTTACAAAGTTTAGGCTTACTACAATGTCGAAAAAGAGTGTGGCACGCAGCTTAAATGACCTAAATGTTCATACACAGTCCATTAACTGTCCAGTTTAGTCTGCTTTCGTCCTAGCATTCCTCTCAGTTCCTTTAACCTGTCCTGTCTGTAAATGGAACAGAGGATCAGCACTATGGGAATCGCCCAACAATGTCGACCTCACAGTGAAATTACACAACGTGGGACTTTAACCAGCACTTCTGAGCTCCAATAGCCAGTAATTCCACACAAACGCTTTTGTGTTAAAACCCTTGTCGACTGTTCAAAAGTTCCTTCACCAGTTTAACAATCTCGCTCAATGAGATAGCTATAAGAAAATCTATCTCAGCAGAATGTCACTTGTTTATACAGTTCAATTCACAGCCTGGAAAACACAATGGTTATACCAGACAGATTACAGGTAGAAATCCTAACTGCTGTGTGCCAACAATCCATATATATATATATACCCACAGGGAAACTTATAAAAAAATGATGTCGTAGTACCTACCTGGAACATTCCAGGGCTTGCCTCATCACACTAGCACTTTTTAGAAACTTCTCCGCAGTTACATGCCAAAAATAGAATAAACAACAAGTGAAGAATGAGGTCACTGAACTTCCTACAAAAGGATGAACTTGTTCACAAACTACAGCTGCACAAAGGTCACAGAGTATAACAACATAACGAAATGAACTACAATTGCGAAAACAATGTATAGGAGGGCTAGAGTACAGCATCATAGCAATAGTATAGAATAAAAATAAGGTTTGAACTTCATAAGCTGTTTGATTGTTTCAGTTATTTGTTGTCGCTCTAACTAAATTATCATTTATAAACTATAGTCCATGACTGAATCCTACATGGTCATTGGATATCATAAGACTTCCTGCAGAAAGTCATTCATAAACTATTTACTGCTCCAGTCTCCAATCTTTATACGATAGAACTGTATGGAGAGACTTGTAGTGCATAGATCGACACAAGGCTATGCCATATACACATCCACACTGACCAAGGTTGACCAGGTTATCAGCTGCCCTCGGTCCATCTATTATTGAGCCAGAGTTCTGTCCCTCGTCTGGCTGTCGAATATTGTTCGGTTATACAGTTAAAAAATGAAACTGATATATGAGTTATTTGAATAAGTGGCCCGAGAGGCGGTCTTCTCACGAGTTATTAGATCAGGCAGGACCCATCAGGGAAAGGAAACAAGGTCTCAAACAAACTGGCAGAAACCGGAAAATCTTTGTTACATTGGGGGGGTTACGTCCTGGAAGGATAGCATGTGCCCAATGCGCTGTTTGTGTTGATCCACAATACGAAGTTTATGTGCAGAGTTCAGCTCCTCGCCCTTGACCAACGTCAATGGCCTTCGTGATGGCAGATTGAATAGGAAGTTTGCGAAGTAATGACGCTGCCAGTGGACGCGTGTCACTTCCTTCTTAACTGTCGTAAATCAGATCGAACAGAATACCCCTGATAAGCGTAAGTGAATGTCTCAGCAAACGGTTGATATCGATCAATTGGGTATTTGTAAGACAACACGACACTGAGAGATTCTGCATATTCCAGTCTATGTACTATGACCCTGTATTCTAACTGCATGCGCATTTCAGCAGATATGCTATATTGTTTAGTGTTAGATTAGGCAGGACTACACCCTTTATTCCCAAAGGTTATGTTGATGTTTATACTAAACCATTGTGGGTAATACTCATATCGTGACATCGTAATGCAATCAGGTTTTATGTCAGGCTTGAGTGGTGTGTAATGATTTCGCCTGCACTGAGGCCAGGCCAGGTTGGGTTAAATTCAGCAAACTGTTGAGATTCTTCCCGATAAATGCTTATCGACAACCTTTACTTCACTCTTGCAGGAAACCTGCCTGTGTGTATGTATACTATGGCTGTCTTTTGAATTTGATGATAATGCTGTTATAAGGAATATGAAATAGGTTTGTGGATTATTGACGCGGATGTTCTCTAATGGACGACGGCTGAATTATGAATGACGGACTAGGCGCTTGTAATTCCGACGTACTACTGAGAAACGGTTCGAAAATAGAAATTGCATACATCTTTCTCTGTTAGCCCTTCACAGTACATAAAAGAGTTCATGTCAATACAACGAATGAGCTGAACTGAATATCACCACATCCTGGGATGATAAGGTTATTGTTATTGATGTTAACGTATAGCAATTTCTTCACAGACCATGGCGTTTTGGGCTTCTGTACCTTATCTGTCTTTGAAACAACTATCTGTGGTTTACGCAGACATATGCAACAAAAAAATTCGAGGATTAAACTGCCACTCAGTAGTCTATATCAACTCTAAATTTCTGCCTTCTTTCCTTCTCATCCGCTTCACCATCAATGATCATAAACACAGTTCTCGCCAAAATCGTCCCCCCCCCCCTCTGCCACAGGATACAACACATTTTGCGTTTCTTCCAGCCGATATTTTCCATGCGGGACGTTTTGTAGCATATATATGGAACTGTGTGGATTGGCGGTATTGTGTTTTCATGACATGATACTTTGTGGATAAAGTTATCGACAGGCACAAACGCCAAATGTTCTTCTTTGGTTTACTATTTTCTTGAAATTACATTTTTGTATCCATAGCTAAGATAATGATCGTGCCTATGAATGCATTTAGTGGCGTGGAATGGAAACTCCCTGGCCGGCGTCCTACATTTGTGAAGATACCTCTCTCTAAGTTCAAATTAAAGATCCAGTGCATTATCCGTGCTCTGCTAGAAAACCCGCCATATACATGCCTCATGTTCACTGTTCTGAAGGTGAAACATTTTGCTACATTGCTCAATAGGATTCTTTGTTTGTTTGAAAAAATATCCAAGGAATTTTGATCAACTGACATAGTTTCTATATCTACGACATTTCTCTTTCTTTCTCTCTCTGGTTCATTGTGGGCACAATATTTGGGCACAAATGTTCGAAATACACGTTTCTTTTACATTTTCTATGAGTTCCTATTTCACATGACAAATATGGATATATGTCCGGGGAAGGCCCATACTGTTGGGGCCGATTTCATGAAACCTCACTTCAGACAATTTTCGTAATTGAAAGCCCAAGTGATCTTGAAAACCTCTCTTGACTTGAGTTTTTGCTTTTCATGAAAGTTTACTTGAACTTGAAATCGCACTTGAGTTCAAGTGTGGTTGGACATCCCTTGAAAACCGCACTTGAAATAAAAACTTACCTGAAATGACCAACATGAAGGGAGATGGTGTCGAAAAATAAGATTTTGTTCATGTGCCCATGCATCATAATGCACGTATTATGCGGGGGTACTATTTATTACCAAACCGCACAAAAGAGTTCCAAAAAGGTCACTTCAAACATCACTTGACCAAGTGTGACCAAGAACGTTTGGTGAAACACAACCTGAGAATTTTTTGAAGCGTGCTTGGTCAAGTGCGAAAATCGCCCTTGAAAAAAATCAAGTGAAGTGAAGTTTCATGTAATCGGCTCCTATCTCCACGGCCAGTCAAGCTCTGTTTTCAGAAAATCGCATGAATTATTCTGCGCTATCATGATAAATAATATTCATTTCATTTTTATTCACCAACTAAGCAAAATATAAGGTCTCTAATAACAAAATATAAAACAGATATAACATTTTATAGAACCGACGTACCTAATAAAATAATTATTGGCGGGATTAAAACTCGATGGAGATTGTTTTATCCCTTAACAGAAAAATAAGAAAAACAGCTAATAATGGCGAACATGAAAATTTTACGTATTTACATATGTTTCCACATGCATTCCTCCGACGATTATATAAACAATATCATATTCAGACAACACCATCAGATTTTAGTAAATAACTTTTCACCTATGACTTGAACAGTGACATTGACACAGTGTCTTTTAATGTAGATGGCAGGCCGTTCCATATACGGGGATCTTTTATTTTCAGTGAATAATAGGAGAAATCCGTAGTATAAAATGGTCTATATAAGTTAAGGTTGGCGTTTCTAGTAGGATATAAATGAACTTCTGAAATACGCTTGAAGATTGAGCGAACGGAGATGGATACGATATCTGTGTGATGGATACACTTTTGAGTTAATAGAAGTATATGATAGTCATTCAAAACAATGAGTGGAAGAATGTTTAGGCTGATAAACAGAGGGGCTGTATGTTCCAGTCTACCAGACAAGGATATAACACGTGTAGCTTTCTTTTGCAGAGTAATGAGTGTTTTCAAATGTGACGGATATGTATTACCCCATACAAAGTTACAATAGGAGATGTATGGATAAATGAGTGAATAATAGAGATTAGTAACGTCTTTTTGTTCAAATGTTCTTTAATGTGGTTAATAACTCCAACATTTCTAGAGATTTTCTGCGATAGCTCAATAATGTATGTAGTCCAGTTTAATTTATCGTTTATATAGACACCTAAGAATTTGAAATGTTCCACTTTTCAATATTGATTCCAGATATACTTATTTCAATATTGTGCAATTGAGTATACATTTCCTCGTAGGTTTTATGATCATAAACTTTGTTTTATTTGTGTTTAAAGACAGCCGATTGCACAAGAACCAGTTGTTGAGTTTTTGGAGTTCAGCCGACATAGTGTTTGAGAGAAGAACCGGGTCAGGTCCAGATAAATGAACACCGGTATCGTCAGCAAAGAGAATAGTTTTTATTAATGGGGATGCCTTGCTTAGATCATTAATATAGATAAGAAATAAAATTGGGCCAAGTATATATCCCTGAGGTACGCCACAACTCACTCTAAGGGAGACAGACAATGTATTATTATAACAGGTAATTTGCGACCGGTAAGATAAATAGCTACGGAACCAGTCATTAATTTTACCTCGAAATCCATGGTGATCCAACTTTCTTAGCAAGATAGCATGGTTGACAGTATCGAACGCTTTCGACAGATCCAAAAATGCTGCAATACTATAATCTTTAGCTTCTTTAGCTGCCATTAACTTTTCATGCAAGGATAAAACAGCAAGACTGGTGGCGTGATTTGTTCGAAACCCAAACTGCTCATTTATCAATATCTGATTAACATCGAGATATGCAACCATTTTAGATACAACTAGTTTTTCAAATATCTTGCTGAAGCATGGCAACACAGAAACTGGACCTATCAACAGGCTTGTAGACGGGTGTGACTTTTGCAATTTTCAGAGAATTAGGGGTATTACCAATGCGAAATGATAGATTTATGATATCAGAAAGAGGAGCCGCTATATAATTTGAGACCAATTTAACCAGAGATATGCGTATCCCGTCTGCATCAGGCGCACTCTTTTTGAAGGCCATAATAATTTTTGTAATTTCATTTTCGGTGCTTGGTTGAAGTTAAAAATCATTGTCGACACGCGTACCAAGAAAATCTTCAAAAGAACTTGGAGAGGGTGGTAGTTTATTGTCCAGCTCCTGTGCAATATTCGTGAAATACATATTAAATTTATCAACAATTACTTTCGGATCAGAAATCTGGTGACCATCAATGTTGAGAACCGAAGGCAACTTACTAGACTTATCTCGGTTCAGAAGTTCATTTAATATCTTCCAGGTACCTTTTATATTGTTATTGGATTCATTGAACTTAACCTCGTAATATTTCTTTTAGCTAAGCGCAGTGTATGGTTGAGTTTATTTCTATATTGTCGGTATTGTTGAGAGATTTCGTCGTTTTTCTGCTGATATGTAGTCTAAACAATTTATTTTTCTCTCTAATAGATTTCAATATTCCGTAGCTTATCCAGGGTTTCTTTAATTTAGCGTTATTGATGACTTTATCGATAAGTGGAAAACGTTCGTCATACACTGTGCTGAATTCGTTTAAAAATAATTCCAAGGCAACATCTACATCATCAGAATCGAGAGCGAAGATTTGACACCAGTCAGTACGTTTAATATTTTCAATAAATGTATCCTTTTGTGCGGCAGATATTCTCCGGTAGCTAATTGCAGATTATTTCGAGTCTGAGGTGCCTTTATTCTTACTAATATGGAATACCGGAAAGTGTTCAGTTACATCACAAAGAAATATACCGGATAGGAGATTACCTTCATCAAAATTTGTGAAAATGTTGTCTTTTAATGTTGCAGAGTTAGATTTGACCAAAATATTGTAGTACGATATTGTTGTGAACCAAAATTAGTCTTTGTTGCCAGGTCTCCAGATGCCCGAGATATAGAAATTTTAGGGTCGTTTCATTGAATGCATAATGCAATCAAAGCGTAATTATTGATTTTACGATTTTCTCCAAATGTTTTATTTAAGTACCAAAGGACAATAGTTAATCGGCCACTTTTGAATTTCGCTCACTTCGCCCTAGATGGCGTGATATATAAACACTCAGGCATAAAGTAGCAAATTATGGCCACAGTTTATTCGTTTAAGATTTAATGAACGCAGTTGAGGATTTTCGAATCATCTCATTTTAGCAACCACCAAGCATTTTTTTCCCGACAATCAATATTTGATTTAATTTTGCGACATCCTGAGTAACAATATTGCCAGTGGTTAGATACTCTGAGATTTAACATATTTTTATCGATATAATTTTGTCGGTAGAATAGTGCTATTTATTCGACACTTCCACGTCATAATTTTTAGCGGGGGTATTCTTTGTTCATCCCGTTCAAGTCGATCGAGAGCTTATTTAGTTCTTTTATTGATAGTGTTGAATATCTGAACGTTGTCTGCTAAATAAGACGGTAATTGCATAATGTTTGATGCATTAGATTTACAGAACTCATCCTTCAGCTTGACGAATCTGTATTTAGAATACCCATTATTTTTTAGTACTTGGTTTCCAGTCGGCAAGCTATTTAATATGACATTTCGACAACCTTTTAAGACAAACTGGTAATAGTAATTATTTGTATTGTCTTATTTTTATTGAGACGTGACATTATTTCCTTGTTTCAGATATAATCAAAGTAGGTCATATTCATGCCATATGAGGGAAATATTTCATGGCTCTGTTGATCATTTGAAACAGTACCAGCTGTTATAAGCCATGATTATATTATCCACAATTTAATTTCATATCGTTTCAATATTTAAATTTTGTTAATTTCCTAATTCAATCGGTGTTACTATTCAAATTATTATTGAACAAACTTCCCTTCCTTTGCAAAGCACATATCGTGTTACTGTTTACATGTTATTGAAACTGCGATAATCAGCACACAGTGCATGAAAACAAAGGATGGCCTTTGTATTGAAGCTGTGATAGTCAGCACAAAAGCACGTGGACAAAGTTTTCTTTCAGACAAAAAATTTGTTGTGATACCCGTTGGTGACGCCACTGAAATATCCCTATTCAGTAGGTGAACGTGGACAAAGTTTATTTGCAGACAAAAACTATTGGTGATACCCATTGGAGACGCCACTGAAATATCCCTATTCAGTAGGTTTATATATTTAATCCCTCACCAGGCTTCAAAATGTTAGTCGTCTTTAAAGGAAATGACTCCTGTTGGTGAACCAAGGCATGGAGAAGGTCTTACAAATGTATTAACATAATTTACCTTATTCTCATGCCAGTTCAGGTTTGGTTTCGCCACTGAAGCGGTCTTAAGGTGGTATCGCCTAGAAACTTTTCGGTGACCAGTTCTAACTGTTCTGCTGTATGTAGCCGGGCTGTTGATCAGTAGACTAACGTCAAGAATGTATGCTTTCTGTCCAGACTTTTCCTGTAAAAATCCTGTTTAAATTGACTGATACATGTCCAGGTTAACTGTTTGTTTATGTAGAGAAATTTCATTTGGGCCCTGGAAACACCATAAAGTTGAATATAAGTGCATATTTTGCATTTGAATTTTACACTTCAATGAACTCAATGACATTAGAAATTGCATTTTCAGACCATGAAATTATCTCCAAATCAAAAATCATCCGACGATCTATGCTGTTATATGAACCATCGTGCAATTTTCTTATTGATGGACTACAAAGTGGGGATCTTCGGTATACTATTTTTATAAAATTGTATGAATGTTATCAGTCCATTTTTTTCTAATATTTGCAACGTCTTTACCTCCCCTGATAACGTCACTGATCACCAAAGTCGAAATATGACGTTTGAATATTCAGCGGAAATAACTCCAGTTCGCTGATGTCGCAAACGTTGTTTGAGGCGAGAGCCACCTTAATACTGATGTATCATATGTAAGAGTAGCTCCACCTTTCTGACAGGTCGGAGTACGGCGTATCACGTTGGGCACACCAGTTCTCCTCAGATCACCGAAGTTAAGCAACGTTGAGCTCGGTCAATACTTGGATGGGTGACCGGGTGCTGTACTGAGTGGGCTGATCAGTGTCCAGGATAATAGGAACTGTGGACACTCTCGTGTTCTGGCACATGTAAGTACCGTCGTGATATGACTGGGAAAATGTTGAAAACGACGTTAAATCCTACTCACTCTGACAGGTCGTGTATTTATGACCAGGTTATATCGTGGTTTGAATGAAATGGACAAGCCACTCTACAATTTGCCTTCACAAGCAGTAGCTGTGAAAAGCACAATACAAGGGAAACCTACACCGAACCCAGAAGCAAATCATAAGTATCATAAAACGTAAGAATGGAAAATGTTAAACGGTTCTCTCTTGCAAGATACAAGTTTCTGTGTATTTAAATTTTTATTTCATGCCTGGATTCCTTTGGTGATAGTTTCGCGTGAAAAAGATCTATAGATTATTGGCGTGAAATTCTATGTGAATAACGCGTGGTTTCT